>JAEAOA010000822.1:0-217500 GCA_016746295.1 Potamilus streckersoni | reverse complement strand
GTTTACCCGTGTTGTTGCATGATCGGTATATGATATAGTTGACTGTTGCGGTTACAAGATCGGGTTCCAATGTAATTTACTGTTGTGGTAACACGATCGTTTTTCCTGGTACTTTACTGTTGTAGTTACACGAGTGGCTTTCATAGGTTTATTTTTGTGGTTGCAAGATAGGCTCTCAAAAATGTTTACTAATTTAGTTACAAGATCAGTAAACAATGTATTTTACTGTTGTGGTTACAAGATCGGTTTTCAAGGTGGTTTGCTGTTGTTGTTAGAACATTAATTTTCATTAGAAAAGTAAAGGGTTGTTCTGAATTCCTGATTATCGGATTTTCAAACTAATGCATGAGTTGTTCAAGGTATTTCTATATGATGATACTAAACTATACATAATCTTTCAAATTTTAAGCGAGGCTAGTAGCTTTACCAACGATTTATTCGTGAATCAAATCTCTAACATTATGTGCCGCACATTCGATCATGTAGAAACAGTGCCGCACATGCGATCATGTAGAAACAAATGAACAATGTCTGTTAGAACGAAACAAATATTCAACTTTGAGACTTACGGTCTCTACATTATCATACCGACCTTCAATTAACACTTTATCCGACAATCCAATGTAATCTGATGAAACAAATAGGCAGATATTAATAGTAATGCAAACCTACATAAAATTATCAAAAAAGTTTTTCTTTCAAATTAATATCCAGATCAAACCACACCTGCGTATTAAATCTTTTCTTACGGGACCGTTCCGGTTGACTAGTTATAGCGTCCACCTCGGAAAAGGGAGATCGCAGGCTCGAATCACTGCGGATTCACAACAAAAAAAAAATGATAGCAATGGTAGTAACAGATGCATTACTTGGCGCTCAAGATTGAGAGGTTTTTAGTTATAATTCAAATTGTATTTAATACAGATTCTAAAGTTTCCAGCTTTCTGCTGAATCCTCATGTATTACATTGACATAATCTTACGAAAGAATGAATAAATGATGTTATCCCCCATCCTTATACCCCTTGAAAAGCTAAATAAAACCCCAAACAAACAAACAATCCCCGAACCATTACCTTGCATTAGTCCGGCATGTTAATCGTGGAAACGGCACCGTCGTTGCTTAGGAATTTTTGTTCACATCAGCGTTAACTCAATGTCTAGATTATACAGTGCCATACTTTCCATTTGTACTAAAATTGTTTGACAATTTTGGTTTGTATTTTCTTCTCTTAGATCAAATCACTTGAAGTTAATCTTTTTATTTATTCGTGTTTTTTTCTGTTCATCTCCTTGCAAGTCCCTGTATGTTATTTTTATTACCTGGCTTACACGTTCTTGTCCCATGATGGTATCCTTCCTGTCACTTGAATTTACTGATACCGTTCATCTATTTTTGGTTCTTTTCGGTGTGGAATATTTTCACTCATATAGATTGGTAGCTGCGAATGCACGTGCACATATATCGCTATAAGATCTCTTTGAACTGTGTTCACAATTTGAGCATAACGAGCAAGAAAACGTGCGTGGGCAACGCGCACGTGAATACTGCATTTTTATAACCCGTTCCTGGCTTTCGAGTAGCTTAAGGAACAGTTGGTTACAAACCCCGTTTAAAAGCACACTTCCAATTAAAAATATATTTTAACTATAAATTATGGGATTTTTTCCTTTTTTCACCACTTCATGAAATATCTGACTAGAACCATATTTAAAAGCATTTAAGGGAAACCAACGGCTATTAACACTCAAAAGTCTCCAAAGAAATGAAAATTCGTAGCCACCAATACAAAAATATTTATAGAAAAAAAAATCATACGACGGTAATAATCACAATTTTCTCAAATACCGTAGGACACTAACCTAGAAACGTTTAGTAAATGCCTTGGGTCACTGTGACTCAAAATATCATGAAAGACAGATGTACCATACACTCTTTCTCTCAAACGTATCTTTTGAAAACCCATAGGCATATAATTCCAAAGTTTTAGGAAAAATACAACATCCATTGTTATTCCAAAGTTTGCAAAAACTTTGGCCACTAACCCTCAAAGTTTATTAAAACCATCTACAACTAATAATAAAATTTGTTCGAAAACTTCGACCATCAATCATTTACTGTAGTTTTCACGGCTTCTAATTTAAAATTTTAGCTCCAGTTTTAAAGAAAATATCATTAACTTAAAGGCATGATTTACTAAATTTTTAAATCGAAAACCTATCACAAAACGTCAACAAGTCGAAGGGCGAATTAGTAGTAGAGGAAAACCAGGTTTTCAACTCACTTTGTTTCTTTTACCCTCCAAACAAGTATAAATTATAGTCCTAAATTATCCCCCACCCCACCCCCTTTTTTCCAAAATAAAACAGGGTTTTGACTCACCCTCCCCCACCTCTTTTTTCCCCCTACTACTACTATGTAAACAGGTATTTTGTAACCAAACAAAACAACAGGTGTTGGAATGCGATAAGCTCTTTACACAGAGGTGACTAATTTGTTAGAACAGCGCATGTGTGGAATACAATTATTCTAAAGACGGCAAACGGGTTTTTACCACAAGATAACAGGATGAAAATTAAACTGTGCATTAGAATGTTTCAGTTAACAAGGTGGAAATTAAACTAGCATTAGAATGAAAATGATATTATTTTATATCTCGTTACCAATGATTAATGTTTCAACTGCTGATATTAAAAATATTTCACTATCACGACTATAGATACTAAATTTTACTTTACCACTCACACAGCGACGGGACTCAAACAGATCTTTCATTTCTGGTTTGTTCAGAGGATATTTTTTGTTGATAAAATATACCTTTGACCGATCGAGATCAATTGTGAGTTTAGTATAGTTTTGTTGGCTAATGGGGCTGTGAAAGTTTTTAAATTCCGTTAGCAACTTTTGATACAATTGTTCGATAATTTAGATAAATGAAGTTTAATTTTTTGACAGTGTAAATTAATCGATTGTAAGGACATCCTAGCCATGTTTATAATGGCTAAACTCGTCGTGTGCCGAGGACGACCAAGTACACCATAAAACTTCAGTGACTTGTTGATCATAGCTCGATAGCAGCATTGCATGCCTGTCTACGTACATATCCAGCCGTCAATAGTTGCTTGAATTAACAAATAAAAATTTGGGGATATAAATATCCGCCAATTTGCATCGTTGTACTTAGCGTTTATTAAATCTATTTACAGATGGGCTCTATTTCCCAGGAGGCCTAAATCTGAAGGAGAAAATGAATAAAGTTTTAGAATAATGTACAGATAGATGCCTGTGACACTGTTTTGTGACTGCTACTATAAGTTCTCATTCTTTTACTTCATGTATAATTTACATAGTTTTCAGGAGATAAAAAATTCTGACAATTTTGAAGCTGGTGCACACAATAGTTATGTATTTCCTTATTGACGTATCATGCTGATAACCCGCTTACCGTAAGAGTCTTTTTTATATCTTTAATAAGCTGCCAAACCAATCAGGTATCATTCTCGTTATTATTACCTTTTCCGTGAACATTGATCTATAGGTTCTAGGTGGGTGTCACCCTGCAAGGACTACCGTACCTGCAAGCAGGAAGATGATAAGATATATTTTAATTTGATTGTTACTTAGGCTAATCGAGCTTTTATTAGCTAACAAACTTCGAGGTGCCAAATACAAGTCCAAATATTTTGTGGCATATAGTCACCACATTTTTAAGGCAGAAGTTTTTAATATCCACTCCAGACGCACAGAAGTCCAATTTTTGTTACTTCTGTCCTAATAAAGCAAATGTATATTAAAAATGTCTCAAAAGAATATTTTGTATTCATTCCAGACACATAGTAACCATATTTTTATTGACACTTTCACCACTCTGCCCACTATAGATCATGATCCATCATACACATTTGCAACAGAATGCTGAAAATGTGCTTCCAAACATCGATATTATTGCTATCGTGGTCGCTGCTGTTTCCAAAATGGATGGCTTGGATATATGGCATCAGTACACAATTAATAAAATCCGGTTCAGTACCCACGAATGTAGTTCCAGTCTATTTTTAGATCACTTTTTCCTGTCTGAGTTTGGTGGTGATACTAGGGTTAGATTTTGGCATTCTTGGTAAGGATTTAAAGGCAATTGTTTATTCTTTAAAATGTGAGCTTATGGTGTGTTTGTGTGTATTTCGGCGACAGTGCACATTGAGTAATAAGGTCATGGTGATGATTCGGAAGTGAAATCTGTGTTCCGTTGCCTGGTGTTTTGTTTACATTTCAGCCTCTCAAAAAAATGCAGGTCAACCCTTGACGTAGAACTTCACCGTAAAGTCATCTTTGAAGGTATTTTAGATTAACATATGATTTTTATTGATTGTCACACAGTGGAAAGTTCAGTAATGAGAAGCAATTACTGATAGCTATACAAGCAGATATGTGTTACTCAGGAAGTCACACCATCACAAACACATACATTAACTGTTTGGACCCCAAATAAATAGTTTCAATGACCTAAAGGTACAAAGCAAAGTAGAATTTTGTCTTCATGTAGTTTAAATAAGGGTCTCATTTTGACTAATAAAGATATTTTCTCTGATCAAATTTGACAAATATCCATCATTTGAGCTTGTATATGGTGTGGGAGTCTATATATGCTGATATATTTTCATATCATTCCAAATAAATATTATATATGAGTATACTTGGTGGAAAATTTTTATATTTTAATTGTTTTTTTAAATTTCATTTAAATTTTTAAAATTAAAATAATTTTTTATTTTTAATTTCATTTTTATATTTTTAAAGTCAATATACATAACCTATTAAAATTTCATATGTATCTCATTGATAATAAAATTTTTATATCAGTTTCAAGTTTTTACTGACAGGCCATAGTACACAATTAATTTCACTATATTGTCTCTACATTTGTTTCTCAGTATTAAAAAGGTTAGAATACTGAATTACCAACTGTGGTTCACTATGTATTGAAGTACATGCGAGAAGAGAATATGAATATTCAAGACTCTTTATTCTGCGGATCATCATAATATCCGGGACTAAACTTTTGTTGTTGTTGTTGTAGTTATTATTATTATTATTATTATTATTATTATTATTATTATTATTATTATTATTATTATTATTATTATTATTATTATTATTATTATTATTATTATTAATCTTCTTCTTCTTCTTCTTCTTATTATTATTATTATTATTATCATTATTATTATTTTTATTATTATTATTATTATTATTATTATTATTATTATTATTATTATTATTATTATTATTATTATTATTATTATTATTATTATTATTATTATTATTATTATTATTGCCAAACTACATGGAGAAATGTGTTGTCCTGGTCATAGAAATTAGCTTATGGCCAATACAGGCCTTGGTACCATTTTTAAGGCCCTACTGTCAAGGTTGTTCAGGACTGACTAGAATCCATTTTATTTTATAACACTAGGTATGTGCAGAAAAAGAGCTTATTTTCATTCTCCTCTACTTTTATAGAAAATCCACTTCTCCTTGCCACTAAATGGATTGTCAGTGGCATTTCATTTTCGCTACATACAGATTCCACATTGTTGTACACTGCATGAGAGTATGTAGACAAAAAGGTATCGAATTTTTAATTCTTATTCTCTCTCTCTTTCTCACACACACTCTCTCTCACACACATACACACACAAACAAGCACGCACGCACACACATGCACATACAGACTACTCAATGGTGAATGAAACTTAACTGAAAGAAATGGGTCACGACTGTTACTTTTTAGCCATTTCCTCTCAGAGTGCTATCCACCACTCACCTGTACTGACTGGTACATTACCAATAGCCATTAAAAGTGTTTTACAGAATTTTTTTAATACTAAAACTTACACAGGTCACGTAGGCACATTTACTTAAATTTAATTAAATTTAAATGTTGTTCTAAAATTAAAAACAAATAGTTTAACCAAAGACTATTCAGTTCTGAATGCTGAATGTTTTGCACCTTTAATGCCAGCTAAATCTTCCATATCATAATTATTGATCATTACCAAGTGTTACATTTGTAGCCACGTACTAATCTGGGTCAAAGAAAAAAAAACGTCAGGTCCATTACAATATGAAGAATCTTCCGATGGAAAATTACTAATCGTTACCGATTGTTACATTTGTAGTCAAGTACTAAACTTTGTCAAGGAGAAAGAAAACACAGAAAAGTAAAAATTTGTTTTCAAATGTGCGCTTCTTTTATTGTGACGTCGCAGTACGCAACATTCAATCCGGTTTGTATTGGATCGCACAATTAAGTTGATATCGTGTTTAGCGCCATTTTCAGCACAAGATAGGCTATACATGGTGGCCAGTATAAATGGTGGAGGAACAACCCGGGTTAGGTTACCTCGCCCAAAATTGTTACATTATTTAGCATTTTTTTTGCGGTAAGTATTCTCTGGGAGTGTTAATAATGATATTCCCAAAGGATTATGGATATATGAGTATCCAAATAAAGTGAATAACTGCTA
This sequence comes from Potamilus streckersoni, assembly GCA_016746295.1. Classification (NCBI taxonomy): domain Eukaryota; kingdom Metazoa; phylum Mollusca; class Bivalvia; order Unionida; family Unionidae; genus Potamilus; species Potamilus streckersoni. The sequence continues at coordinate 210,973 of JAEAOA010000822.1, read as the reverse complement.
TTTAAAGGTATACGTAATCAAATTTAAAAATAATCACCAATTACTAAAATAGTCGGCTATGATCACCTATATGACCTGTATGACGTTTACTGCAGATTTACGGTAATCGAAGAAAGCAAAGACGTCCACTGATTCTTTTTTTTGTTGTCGTTTTGTTTGGTGTGGGTGCAGGTAAACATGTAATGGTCAACTATTAAGTTTTACGGATGTAGGTGTCCCTCCCCGCTCCTATGTGAGGGCGCCCAAGAATAGATGTCACCTCTTCTTACACAAAATACCGGGCTTCATTTGATCCCTGATTGCCCTCATATGTCGCTGACATTGTTGTGCCTTACTCACAGAGCATGTCGGGATTGGTCCAGCATAGTACATCCGGATGAAGGGCGATATGACCTACCTAATTGCAGTTAAGCAAGATTTTTGGATAAATTTTCAGTCAGGTACTTTACGCTGATACAATCGTAGCAACTTTTTACTGTTAAGATGTAAACAATTATTATTTTTACACAGATGCCTTGTCTCAAGAAGAGTTATGGTTTTCCAGCAATGTTACAAGTTCTCCAAAACGTCTTCCAACTTTCAACGGGTTTCTAGCTAAGTTACATTTATACAATATTTAAGGCACGGAATAGTTCGAATCGGTATCCAGCAAGTCGGTGCGCGAACAGCGAAGCTACCTAAGCGTCTGTGACCGAAATTGTTTGGGTATGAACAGCAGCTCTTAAAGGGTTAAGAATCAATATAACAGGAAAACGTTTTTATTTTTACTTTAAGTTTAGATTTTAGTTATTTCTGTACTTTATTTAGTGTTGATTCTGGACCTATTTTTGCCGTATTTTGCTAGTTAACGAATTTAATTTTAGCCCGCTCACACACACATATATGTGTGTGTATCTATCTATCTATCTATCTATCTATCTATCTATCTATCTATCTATCTATCTATCTATCTATCTATCTATCTATCTATCTATCTATCTATCTATCTATATATATATATATATATATATATATATATATATATATATATATGTGTGTGTGTGTGTTTGTGTTTGTGTGTATGTCTGTGTGTGTGCTATTTTGATAGGTACTTTCAATACAAAACCTCAACACCATCTGACTGGGTTGGACATCATGTTTCAAGTCTGCAGCATGATGCCCGAGTGCTAGATATCACTATAATCTATCACACTGCATACATCGTAACGATATGACTGAGGATATTGTGATGCTACACGTCAGCGGCATGATGCCCTAGTGCAAGAGAGCACTATAAACTGTCACACTGCAGACATCGTAACGATAAGACTGATTTTTGTTTAAAAGCTAAGTGAAAAATCAATATCACAAACACACACACACACACACACACACACACACACACACACACACACTAAAACTCCTAATCTAATAATTCTCAAGCTATGATTAGCTGAAAGAATTGCAGATAATAGAAACGCCCTTTGACCAAGATTGTCAATTATAGGAATACAGAGAAGACACTCAAAAAGAACTGAAAAAAAAGCGAGAAGAACATAAGGCACACAGAGACGGAAAGTTGATGGTATTTTTCTCAACATATCACTGACTGCAAGCAAGAATAAAAATCAAACGTACGAAAAAAATATTCTAATTTCAAACACGAATTCAAAGTGACATCAGCACCATCATGCAATATTCCCATGAATATAGATGATTTCTGGCTATTTGATTTATTGATGTGTACTTTATTTTAATTTTGTATCTTGAATAAATGTAGTAGTATGGATATACTTTTGATCCAGTTTATTGCATAAGCCATCTTTAAAAATTAAGTGCCAGTAGTGTCTGTGATTGTATTAAAATGTGTGCGAAATAAAGCACATTACAGTCAGAACACTTGCTGAAAATAAATTTGGTCAGATTTGTCCTTGGCGAGAGGATGTCGGAGGTTAGTTCTAGTACGAAATTATCTATTACTAAGTTAATTTGCACTCAGCGGAACCAAATCTCACGTATACTTGGGAGCCCCTTTATTATGTTATGTTCTTGTTTTTTCAACATGTTCGTTTATATTGTTATTGTGAGAAACTTTACCATTGTTTGCTTCCTCCATTACTCTACCAGGCGAAGGTGAGAGAGTCGGCTTACTTTAGCTTTTCATTTTCTAATTTTAATTTCTGTTCTTTGTGCGTTATCACAGATATCGCCCCTATAAAATGGGTATTGTATTGATGTAATGAAGAAGCTGTTGTGATTTTCTGTGAAATTTAAATTTCAAACCTCGTAGTATGTATTAACGTTTTTAGTATTTCGCAATTATATCCTATACATACATATGCCAGGTTAAGGTTTCAGTCAATTTTAATTCCAAATGTTTATAAGAAGGGACAATTTTGATAGCCATGTAATTCGATACAAGTGGTGGATATGTTGGTTTTAATATCTTCTGGATGTAGTCATTTATTTGCTAGCGTGGTGAATGACAACCAACTAACTATTCATCAGCCCAAAGCATTGACTTTACATAGGTCCTAACACAGAACATCAGTGGTAAGGGTTGGGTCCTCATCAAATATTTATGTCACATGGTATCGTCAGGAAAAAATTCATTAATATTAATCACAAATAACCGCGGTCCAGATAAAGATCTTCGAGGTACAATAGCCCTGACAAATCGTTGTTCTAAAGTGTAATTTTCTATAGTAAATTTGTCCGTCCTTATGAGATGCTGGAAGAGAGAAAATCTGCCAGTTATTAAAAATTCATATATTCAGATATGCAAATGTCATTGCGGAAAACGACTGCTTTGATTGGTTCAAGAAAACATTCCATTGAAAACTGTCACAAACAATTAATTCTACTTCCTGCTTCAGCTCGATACGCTATAAGGTTAGATGCCTTTCAGATCTGACGAATAACGATTATTTGCTGCTTTCTGCGTTACACATTTATTCTTTCATATATATATAAGTATGGCGGCAGAGTACCAGCGACAGCGGTTCGTTGATAGCCCGTCAATAATGGTGAGTGAACTGCTTTGTTTTGTACAAAACAAAATGAACACATTGCCATATGATTATATAGTGAAACTATGTGTTGACACATATTGTGATAGTGACATTGAGGCGGCAAAACGGACCCTTTTTTCTGTGGTACAAACAGACGAGAGAATGATAAAGAGGAAGGGTACGGATAAGTCTACAAATAATATGAAAGATATTTTGAATCTATTTCTTATCCACAGACCCAAATGGCATACCAAGTTTTTGTGCAATGGATCTATCAAAGTTGCCACCTGTATCTTACAATTATGTGGACATGTCAGTTTTATTGAAGGACATAGAAAATTTGAGACTATTAATGGACATACTTAAATCTGCCCAGGCGGAGATGTTATGTGCAATGCAGCGTTTATGTACATTGCCACCACAGGTTAACTCGAACACAGTTCATTCTGACATTGTACTCACCGAGAATTCCTCTGCAATACGAGGTTACTGTACAACAAATCATGAGCTGATTAGTCAACCATGTAAGCCAACGAGGAATATCCCTGAATCCAGTAGTTCAACAGAAAGAACCGTTGCTAGTAGCACACACGAAGATATGCAATACACGGGCCCAAACAGCAACGAGACTCGGGTTAGTGCAACAAAGACCTGCTCTGCATCCTGGGATAAAACAACAGAAATACATGATAATAATAAATCAGATGATGGAGAATTAAACCAAAGCACAATGGCATTAAAAACGGTAGCATTGTCAGAAGACACGAGCGCCCATGACGAGGATATGGAAAACGGTAAAACTTTTGCTAGAGTAGCAAGTTCTATGCGGAACAATTACCTCTGTATGGCAGCTTTTCCACGCAAAACATCACGCACCAATCTGCATCAACGACGGCCGAAAAAGTTTACAAACTTCCAATACACACACCAGTTTCCAAGAAGGCGGGGAAGTGTTATCATAGGAAAGGCAGCGTCCTCAAAATTGCGCACAGTGTATCCAATGCGACAGAGATGCATATTCGTGACAATACTTGCTCCCGAAACAAAGGAATCTGACATTTCCTCACATATTGAGCTTTACTCTGGAGTTAAACCAACCCAGGTGGAGAAACTTCAAACGAAATTTAATACATATGCCAGCTTCAAAATCACATGTGATAACCATACGCACAATGCGATGATGAACGTAGATGCGTGGCCAAGAAATGCATTAGTTAGAGACTACTATCAAAGTCGGAGTTGATATCCACAATTTGGACTCAAACATACATAATGGACACTTTATGCATTTTTTTTACAACTGTCTTTCTTTAACAAGAAATATACAAAATGCAAGAAATTTATGTGATATTTCCGATATTTGCTTCTTACAAGAATTGTGGCTTCTCGACAGTGAGTTAGACTGCCTCTCCTCCGTACATGACGATTTCTATGGGGCAGTGGTATCGCCGATAGAATCTTCTAAAGATATTCATACAGGCAGACCTTATGGAGGTGTCGGAGTACTATACCGTAGAACTCTTGCAAGTATTATACAAGTACAACACTTCGATGATCAAAGATTAATAGGTATTACTATCAATACAAGGGACTCGTCCCTGCTTTTTGTCAATATCTATTTACCATGTGATCTAGCGGAAAATTTTGGGGAATTTGTAGATTATTTGGGCAAAATTAATTCTATTGTAGAAAATGCTAACACAATAAATGTTTATGTAGTTGGAGATTGGAATGCTAATACGCTCAAATCCACTCCCTTTGGAGATGAACTTCGTCTATTCTATGATGAATATGGTTATATCATATCTGACTTAAAACTAACACTTGACAACACAAAAGGTTTTACTTACATCAGTGACTCACAATACAGTGTCTTGGCTGGATCATTGCGTCTCTACACAATCTGCTATAAGTGATATGAGAATAATACACACCCTAGTAGGGTCCGACCATCGCCCCATATTAATGACTATCAAGACTGATTTACTTCCTAGATTGGATTCTTGCCACAATGAACTCTCAAACTTGAAATACAACATTAATTGGTCAGACCTTTCTTCTGACAAAAAACTGAATTACACTCAGACATCTGCACTTTTATTAAACAAGATTGAGATCCCACGTTGTGCTGCCATCTGTAATGACCATGGTTGCACTAATCAGGTACATATGCAACAGATAAATGAGCTATATGTAGTAAAAGCTCTATCGGAATCCAGTAATAAATTGACTAGAAAATCCAAACGTGGCCACCGGGTTATACCAGGCTGGAAAGACTGTGTCAAAGAACTACACGAAATGCTTACTTAATGTGGCGTGATAACGGTAAACCTCGTCATGGACAATTAAGTAACCGAATGCGCCAAACAAGAGCACAATTTAAGTATGCCCTTAGGTCATGCAAGAATGACGAAGTAAAACATAGAGCAGACTCACTAGCACAAAAATTTGAAAATGTCGACCAACGTGAATTCTGGAAGCAAGTTAAACAAAGTATTACGACAACTTCCAATAAACTACTAATCTCCATTGATGGGTACCATGGTCAAAATAATATATGCAACATAGTGTCAAAAACGAATCGAATAAGAAGCGTGTTACTTCAGCATTGAATACCCCTTCTGCTCATATTGAGGTAATCACATTATCTGAGATACAAAATGCAATAAGAAGACAAAAAGGTGGTAAATGTCCAGGATCAGATTTTTTATATGTGGAACATTTTAAATATTCAGATACTAGACTTCATGGGCTATTAATGGTTTTATTTAATTGTTTGTTTGTGCATAACTTTGTACCAGATGATTTCACAAAAGTTACAATTATACCGCAACTAAAAAGTAAAATTGGTAATCTAGCGGACAAAAATAACTACAGACCTATAGCTCTTACGACTATTATCTCAAAACTATTCGAATGCATCATACTACAAAGATGCGAAGTCTTAATCTCTGATAATCAGTTTGGATTTAAAAAGCAGCATTCTACAGATTTATGTCTTTATGCCTTTAAGGAAACCGTTAGCTATTATGTGGAACATGGCAGCCCAGTATTTGCATGTTTTTTTAGACGCTAGTAAGGCATTTGATAGAGTCAATCATTGTACACTCTTTAAAAAGTTGCTGGAAATTAAAATTCCTGTATACATTGTTCATACTTTAGTCAACTGGTATGGCAAACAGTTGTATTACGTGCGATGGGGAAGTGTGATATCCAGCGCTTTCCATGTAACCAATGGAGTGAGGCAGGGAGGTATTCTTTCACCCATGTTATTTAATATTTACATTGACGACTTAAATCGTATATTGGGCCATTGCAACGTAGGGTTACGTCTGCCATCAAATGGGCTGTTTCTTAACAATTTTAGCTTTGCTGATGATATGTCACTGATAAGTCCGTCTGTCGCAGGTTTAAGAAAATTATTGAAGATATGTGAACAATATGCATTAGAGAATGATATCATCTATAATACACAAAAATCCTTATGCATGGTCTTTCAGCCAACTTCTTTTAAATTATCATCACCCCCCCTCTGTACATCTTAACGGCAACGCTCTTACGTATGTCGACAGTTATATGTATTTGGGCCATATTTTGAAATCCAATCAGTCAGATAATGAAGATATGATGAGACATTATCGATATTTGTGTACTCGAACAAACATGCTTCTACGCAAATTTAAGCCTTGTTGATTGAGTATCAAGATTAGATTATGTATGTATGTATGTATGTATGTATGTATGTATGTATGTATGTATGTATGTATGTATGTATGTATGTATGTATGTATGTATGTATGTATGTATGTATGTATGTATGTATGTATGTATGTATGTATGTATGTATGTATGTATGTATGTATGTATGTATGTATGTATGTATGTATGTATGTATGTATGTATATTGAGTATCAAGATTAGATTATTCAAATCTTATTGCTGCACTATGTTTTGTGCTCCACTGTGGACAAACTTTAGTGAAAATGTGAAAAGAAAACTAGTAATTGGTTATAATAATAGTCTTCGCTTTCTATTAGGTCTTCCTAGATGGAACAGTGCCTCCAACATGTTTGTTAATTATAATGTATTAAGTTTTGAGGAAGTAATGAGAAAGTATGTATATGCAATGATAACAAGACTTTCTAATAGTGAGAACTGTATATTGAAATCACTTTGGAAATATGACATTAATTTAAATTCTCACATTGTTAGTAGATGGAACCAATTACTATTTCAATGTGTCACTTAAATTTCATTTTTTAACAATGCATGGCGCATATAATTGTTGTAAATGTATCTGAATACTTGTACATATGATATGTATATATGTTTTAGTGTATATGTATGTGTGTATGTGTATGTGTGTATATATATGTGTGTGTATATGTGTATGTGTGTATATGTATATATATACATGTATATGTGTACGTATATATGTATGTATGTATGTGTATGTGTTTATGTATGTGTTTATGTATGTATATATATATATATATATATATATATATAGATATATATATATATATATATATGTATATATATATATATATATATATATATATATATATATATGTATGCATGTGTGTATGTGTATATGTTTGTGTGTGTATATGTATATATATACGTATATGTATATGTATATGTATATGTATATGTATATGTATATGTTTATGGGTATATATATATATATATATATATATATATATATATATATATATATATATATATATATATTTGTATGTATATATATATATTTGTATGTATATATATATATATATATATATATATATATATATATATATATATATATATATATATATATATATTTGTATGTATATATATATATTTGTATGTATATATATATATATATATATATATATATATATATATATATATAGATATATATATATATATATATATATATATATATATATATATATATATATGTATGTGTGTGTGTATTTGTATGTATGTATATATGTTCTTTTATGTTTATAATGTTTTACTCTATATCCGTAATTTAATTTAGATGTATGGAATATGCAGTCTGAAATAAATTCTTATCTTATCTTATATATATATATATATATATATATATATATATATATATATATATATATATATATATATATATAGATAGATATATATATATATATATATATAGATATATATATATATATATATATTGCACAATTTGCTCATAGATGTAATTATGATTGCCAACGTTTTAATTAATTTAACAGTTTATTTTAGTGCGTAAATTTAACAAAGTAAGTTTATTTTAGAAATTATAAATCAATTGATCAATTGACCAAGTTTCCATGCACTTTTTATCACATGAAAGGTTTCCATTATTGAAGTCTGTAGGGGTACAAACAAACCGGGAGGTATTGTTGTACTATAGGCGTTTAACAACTGCTATTTCAGTAATGGGCCAGTCCTACAATGATAGCACCACGGCCCCATATATATGGTGTAGGATTAATAATAGGTGTCATATTTTAGAATTTGATTCCGGTATATATCTAAACAGTATACATCCACGTTCCTTTGTTAGGTCTCTATTTAGAAGCCCCAGTTGCATGCGGCAAAATTAAAGGATGCCGATATTTCGTGGACGAAATGAACCCAAGTTCCGTTGGCCTACATTTCAGATGGCATGTATTCGACGGAACCCAGGAATATCGTAAAGGATTTAATCGAGGTATTACATTACAGGGCTACCAAACGGTGTGATCATGTACAATCTGGACTGAATAGCTTGCGTGCTGTGATGTTAAAATGAAAGCTATGCATATCGATAAACAAATTCGTCTTACCCAATATATGACGATTCATACCACACGACCAGCGTACTTTTACTATAGACAGGGTGGTATAATATTGTTGGATTAAAGAAAATACTAGAAACAGTTTCATATTTCTTATATTCATTTGATAAGTGTTGATACGTTTGTACCCCGCTATCATAGTTTGTTTTCTTAAATGTTATGATAAAGTTTCAGTTAAGTTGCAAATAAGTTCCAACTAAAATGCAAAAACAATAGCTTTAACGGTATCCCACGAGCAGGAGCTTTCAAATATTACATTTTGATGAATGACCGGTAGAGAGCTACAAGATCTAGTGATTCTCAGGGCTATGCCGTTGAGGTTCATTATTTGACTGCCGCTACTGCAGCCGGAATTGTCTGATTATGAAGGGACACATAAATACACTGACATTCTTTTACTTATTTTTGTCTTTCCTAATGATACTCTTCTGACTGTCCTAATGCTACTATCTTTACTTCATCTTTGACCACTTACCTCCCTTTGCTTAAAAGTCGAGCATGACTGTCAGCGTATTCAGAGAGAGAGAGAGAGAGAGAGAGAGAGAGAGAGAGAGAGAGAGAGAGAGAGAGAGAGAGAGAGAGAGAGAGAGAGAGAGAGAGAGAGAGAGAGAGAGAGAGAGAGAACGTATGTCAACCTATTCATAGAGAATGAGATTAGCTTCCATTTTGATTATACTTGATCTTCTCATTTTGATCTGGCGTGAAAAGGTTGTGTAATGTCATTCCTTTTGTTTTTTGTAACATACATGTACTTTTAAATAAACTTATTATAGTTGATATTCATTTGATATTCATAGTTTATTTCACATAGAGAGAATGTTAAAGAGCAGGTGATTCCAACTTGATGCAGCTGTCTGGTCTTCAGCATTTTCCCAATTTATTCCTGTTAAGTATTCCTGATGCAAAATTAGTTGGTAATGTCACAGATTTTAAATCCAAAGTGTTAGATGGTGTCGACGCCAAAACTCCAGACCTGTTTATTCTTGATATAGGTTCAGATGATGTTGGAAAAGGTGTGAACATATTCACAAGGTATTTTTGCTCATCAATTTCACTTGAAAAACATTTGTTATTATTTGTGCCCACTACTAGCATAGAACTGTTATACAATTTTATTGTATATTTTAAGTATCATCATAGTACCACAGGAGTCTGCAGTTTTATCAATAAAGCACGACAAAATTTTTGACTACATGAAATCACCTTAACGGAATTATAAAATAATAAAGGAATGCAACTCGACCACAACCCTCCGCTCGATTCCAGGGTTTGTGACCGTAATGGTGAAAATAAAGGTTAATTTGCCGGATTGGATTCATGCGATGGTCGTCCGAGAGTGATGAGAATGTACGTTACTGGTTTTTTTTTAATGGATATGTGTAGTTTTTCAGTCTTCGTCCGATTCTGAAGGGATAAAAAACGCGTGAGAAAATTCGAATCGAGCGGAGGGTTGTAGTCGATTTGCTTTCCTTTATTATTTTATAATACCGTTAAGGTGATTTCATGTAGTCAGAAATTTCGTCGTGCTTTATTCATAAAATTGCAGACTCCTGTGATAGTACTTTAACAGAGTTAAACTAGTCATTGATGAACTCCAAATAGTCTCTTTATTTTGAATAAGACCAATTAAATTTATCATCCGCAATGACTAAGTCTGTTATGGATACAGCAAGCTACATTTATTAAGTGATGATCCACACCAACCACAAATAAACAATCTCCACTCCTAAAGGTGTGGATCGTTTATTGAAACAAAGTGCTTGGCAAAGATCAAGGGAATTTCTGCTACTGACTGACATAAGAGCAAAATAAGTATGACAGAAGTGTATCTTAGGGCAGCCAGATGTAGATATATACATGCAGTATTAATTAACATACGTCCAGCATGCACAATCAGCCATCAGTTTTTGAATCCGTTGATAAGAGCAAAATCATTTGATAATTTGTGCTATTTTTATTCCGCCATTTTGTTACATCAAGTTCCTTGAAGCAAATATGTAATTTTAGCAAAGTTAAGAGTAACAAAATACATGATTATGAACTTATTAAATACAATATAACATTCAATTATGAAAAACTTTAAATTTTGCAAACTTTAATACCCGAAAGTATTATTCACACATATTACTTGTCGTAAACACCAAACTGTATTGTTTATTTTCCTGTCTACTTAAAATAAAGACACCGTTTATTTTTCTGTCTACTTATAACAAAGACAACAGGAAGAAAGAATATCCCATAAAAATAAAACATTTTTATTACACACATACAGACTATAATGAAGTTCATGTTTTGAAACTACAAGTCTTAATTTCAAGGTACGGAATTTCTTGTCTACACTATTATTTGCGGAATCCATGCGGATCTATTATTATAGTGCTCAAAAAGATCTCTAAATATCATGAATGCAACACTTGGGACTACCATACATCATTAAAACGTGCTTGCGCATATATTGCCGTTTGATTGAAAACACTTGTGCATTGTTTGTGTCCGTGGAGTTCGGAAGTTGTTATATGCTTCACCAAATGTGACTATGATCAGATGAGTGCCAATTTTGTTCCGGTAGCAGAAGTTTTAAGTCAAAGGTATCAATTAAATTAGACCTTTGTTGTAATGTTAGAAGGGGTGTTTCTGAATAAGTGATGTTCTTTCACGTGTAGTTGTTTTGTAGACTTTGCAGAATCTGTAAAAATGCTGGTTGCATGGCAGGCCACAGTTCTTCATCAATATTTAATATTACCGTATTTCTTTTATAAGAATTGCGTCTAATTAAGGATATAATAAGACAAAATATGAATCTCTGAGGTCACTTTTATAAATATTCATTAAGTATAAGTTCAAAGGTATGGAATCAGTGCATAAAAAAAAGTTGTTTGGATATATTTTAATTTTGGGCATAAATATAACATTTGATTTTAACATTGCTACATAAAATAGTGTTCCCTTTGTGCTTAGATCTGGTCATATGATGTCAAAATGGGTAAGATTTTTTTTTTCTTAGAGCCTGAGATTTCAAAAGATTAACCCTGCTTGCAAATGTTTATATTTATATATCAGTTAAGTACATGTCTTAAATGCCAGCAGGTACCAGGGTGATTTCTGATATTTTCACAGCCATATTACAGCGGTCAAGCTAGACTTTAATTTTATTTTACTAAGAAGTGACTTCTTTTGGACAGATTTGTTAGAAGTGAGTGTATATGATCCTAGATACTACAATTTGGAACTTTTGTTGATTTTGGCCGTAATGACAAAAATGTCAACTTCCCATTTCAGTCGTATCAAAACTAAAGCTTATGACTGGTTTGGCACCTGACGAAACTTTGGTGCTAATATCTACCCAAATAATTTCATTTTTTAATATTAATTTCTAAATTATTATTATTATTATTATTATTATTATTATTATTATTATTATTATTATTATTATTATTATTATTATTATTATTATTATTATTCACGCCTAATTATCTCAACATCCTTTCTTCAGAAATGCATTGTATAACTCTACCGGGATATAATTTCTTTATCAAATAATGTAGGTGGCGCTGATCTCTCGCAATCCTGTGTTTCAGTCCTTTCTTCACAACCTAGAACAAGGTCAACACTTAATTCTGCAGTATGTGCTAAATGCAGAAACCTTCTCGTGTATTTTGTAAAAACTTTTTATTATATCTCTTGTTGTAATTTTCCCCAAGTGATTATAGGACTTGGATCCTACTTCTTTACTTCCCAGTTCGATCCTAGCACTTCTTCGTACATATTAGTGATGTAACATCTATAACTCTAGAGTGACACCGCCGCCTAATGGAGGCCATAATGAAATTCTCTCTCTCTCTCTCTCTCTCTCTCTCTCTCTCTCTCTCTCTCTCTCTCTCTCTCAGCATCGTTCAATCTATACGTTGGGGAATGGGACTTTGTGTTCAGCCAATGGATAAATATTATGGGCTTAAAAGTACCAATTAAAATTAACATAAATATTCCCTTTTTCATTTTTTTTTCTCATGAAAATTGGTGGAATTAATAGATATTATTAAACAAGTGACGAAAGTAAGTCTGACATAGTAGGAAAAACCTGTAGAGAATAACATAAGAGTTGTCACTTGAAAACCTGTGTAAGGCAAAAGTCCTGTTTGTGCTTGTTTTGTGCAGTCTTTGGCATTTATATAGCGAAATTTTTCCAAATTCTCTATCCTTTGCAAATAGAAGGATTGGTTTTGAACCTTTTTAAATGTGACTTCTCTACATCAGTATCCATTTTGTATCAACCAACAGATCTGACCCAGTTACATCAGTATCCATTCTGTATCAACCAACATATCTGATTAAGTTACATCAGTATCCATTCTGTATTAACCTACAGATCTGATCCAGTTGCATCAATATTTCATTCTGTTAAACAAAAAGATAAATAATTATAGTTAAATGATAGTGATACCATTATCATGCTCACCAATCAATAACATTTCATATTTTTAAATAGATTAAGCTGTATATATAATTAATTGTTTATGCTGTATTTATAATTAATAGATTATGCTATATTTATAATTACTGATATGATAAAGTATGCTGTATTTTTAATTACTTTAGCAAAGTTAATTTTATTTATAATTACTTTACAGAGTACGTCGTATCTGTAATAATTTATATAGTACAGTATATACTGCAGCTATAATTACTAATATTGAGTATATTGTATCTATAATTACAGATTAATAAAGTTTTCTACTACTAGATTAACTGATAAAAAGTGTGGTTCTTTGTACATTCATTTTTGCGTATTATAATGTCAATAACTTGTAATTTTTGTAAATTTATCCTTGTACATTGGAGCTCGTAATTACCATTATAATGCTCACCAAACAATAACACAGCTCTTAATTACCTTTAGGAACTGAAAATGTTTCCTCAGAAGCAAATAATTTTCTCTATGGGTTGATCGGACATTTTCTCTTTAAGGGTCTCTTCATTGTTTTTTTCCTCAATGATCGCCTAGGTATATTATCGCGCTACTCCAACGAAAGATTGATGGCACTGCATCAGGGCGCAGTTTTTCCCTTACTGGTGTCCATGACTTGTAATCATCTTGTAAAATGTGTTGAACACACAACTGTCCAATGTGTAACCTGGTCAATTCCAATAAAAAATGTTACACAGAATGACTAATGCACAATACTAAATTGTTCTGAAAGAGTACCTAAGACAAGAATAGATACTGAAGGCTTATTATATCAACTGACAAATGATTGGAATGAATGTAGCAAAAGAGACAAATCTTTGAAAGAAAGATATGTTATGTCCTGAATTAGAGTAAAAGACAACTGTACATTTTAAATAAAAGGAATGTGACAATAGTTAAAAGTTTGTAAATTATAAATATTAAATTGCAAAATTTAATCTAAAAAAAAGAGAAATTTTTTTAGAATACTTACTTAGAAGAGAGTGCCTTCCACTCTTATGTTTGCTATCCATTGCCTTTCTAATTTATGCATCATAGGAATTGAACGAGATTGAAGTTTTGGATCACATGGTGAATCTCGTGTACAATACGACATGCTGCAATGCTGTGGTGATTTTCTACTAGAATTCTAGTGGTGTCCATATCTTCAGCAACATCTGTTACCACGTTTCAGAAATCCCAGGCAGGCATATAATTTGAGAAAGGTCTTGTATCTGGTCATCGCTACACGGGTGACCATCAGCATCAAGGATTCAGAAAACCATGCAATACCGCCAACCATCCAACCAACCACCATCCAATTTCCCATCTCAGCTAAACAATGCATTTTTGTTTGATTTCTGTACGATTGTTAGTATGTCAGGAGTTACTGATACAAATACATTGTCCATGGGTATACTAAGGTAATCAATCGGGGCTGATACAACAAGAGATAGAGTATAACCAACACTGTTCTGTTGTTTAAGAACAAAGAACAAACAATTTCGCTTGGAATGTCACGCGATACGGTTTTAGAAAGAGAACGGATATCTTTGAAAACGGTCTAGCAATGAATCCAAATAAAAAATATCGAATTGGAGACATTTTGGAAGTTGTTTAATTGTACTTGGATCTGTCCAGAAGATTTCATTCTCAGCAATAGTTACAAGAGCCAAAGCCTGAAGAGAGTTGTCGATGAGATAATAATCCCACCTGTAAAAGTGCTGATAGAGCTCTTGATAAATTTCTCCAATTGCGTAAAGAATGTCATTTGCGTTATTTGATCCAAAAACCCGACTCTATTAACAGGTCTTTGATGTCATACTTATAAAGGTACTTTATTATTCTGTATGCTAATTCTTTGTTATTACTAACGAATGTCGGGATTTCAAGGTTTTTCAATTCCATTAATATTTTAAGGTAGTGTTGAGCTAAGCTGGATACTGGGATAGCCAAGGTAGTGTTTGACTGCATGTCGTGTCTGTAATAAAGATTTTTCGTAATTAAAAAATGAATTCTCACAAAGCCATAGATCATATCAATTATTCATCGTATTTAATTGTCATTGTTTTTCGCTGACATCTCTGCACTTTAATTTGCTTAATTTAGATAGATATACTACCACATTATCATCATCATCATTTTAGTCAGTTGGTGCAATATATTATTAACGCAAATTTTGCCCAAAAGACTTATTCGATTGCAACTGTCTCACGAGTATTGTAACATCTGGATATTTTTTTAAGTAATGAAAAAGACGTTTCTTGTCAAGAAACATCTATGAATTTATTTATTAAAAATTGGTCTAACCCATGCATTTAATAACTTAAGAAACATTCAAAAGGATTAAGGTACGTACATTCTTACTTTGCAATTTAAAGAGATTAACCGGACAGCCCGAGTATGGTTTGGGAGCTGCAGTGGTTTAGTGGTTACGATGCCAGTATTAAGACCAAATTGAGGAGTTAAGTGTCAGCTACACTGGTGTTGCCTTGGGAACGACTCTTTCTCCAGTAACTTCGGAACCAATTAACCAACATATTTTCCTGTGCAGTAACACACCAAACCAAATCCAAAATTGTCTTAATGTGTGGTTACAATGGTATGACGTTTCGGAATAGCTTGAAATGTCTTGGACTAGATTAGTGAAGTTTAAAAATTTGTAGAATTAAATTTGGTCATTCCAGTGTTAGCTTATCAGTATCAGTTAAATGTTTGCCCATTAGCCAGGACGACAAGGGGGTGGGTGGGTGTGGGCAACCGGCGATATATCCCTGGAGCCCTGAACCGCACATTACTAATTTATTCAGGAAAGTTAATTACAACGCATGGTTTCTTCTATTCTCACTTGAAGTAATGTGACTCATCTGTAAGGTGTAATAAACAAACTGGTTATAAAAACCTTAATATTGTAGCCCACCATGCTTTTTCAAGTGCCGTATATATAATTTACTAGGTCATGCGAGTGTGTCTGCTACGCACGAGCTCATATAACACCGACTAAGGCCATCAATTTTGGGTGATGCATGCTTAGTCGTCACGGTATATGGGCTGATGCGTGCAGGAAAGTCCATGGGTGCCATTTACTCGCGGACCTGGGTTCGAAACACCGTAGAGTACGAATTTAGTTTTTCTAACCTGTATGATAGTATTGTTTGTATTAAACTATTAATTCTGCCCACTATTATCAAGATTCTACTACAGAATTCAGCGATTGCCCAGTCTGTTCTGTGTTTATATATATATATATATATATATATATATATATATATATATATATATATATATATATATATATAGTGAAAAAACTTAAGAAATGAAGAAATTTCACTTACCTAATAAAATCAGCAGAAATGCCCGAGATAGTAATGAGAAAGTAGTTCACTCTTTATGAGGTTATTCCAAGAACGGTTGAAGAAATGGTGTCTAGTTTGGCATAACACGATATTTTATAGTGGACAGTGATTACTCAAGCGAAAATGAACATATCCGAATGTGTCGGCAATTTATGTACAGCCAATCGGAACATTTCTCATTTTCGAAGGGTGTTTGACAAGCCAATAAAATAACTTCATTTATTTTTGGGGTGGAGTTTGCTTACTGTTGCATATAAATAGATTTGGCTCTTGGGAATTCGGATACCACAGTTACGTTCTTTTTTCGTCAGATTAGTCGTAAACAGTTAAGGATAAGTCACTGGACTTAAGAGAACAATTTAACTGATTCATCCTTGGCGTCGTCTTAAACTAACAAGACTAATACGGTTTACTCAATATTATCTATACACCGTTAGTGTCTGCTAAGGGGACTACCTTAGCAAAAGGGCTTATAAATGGTTACATTAATAGTAAAATGGGGGGGGGAACTGTTGGAAAGCTCCTCCAAATGGACTTTCTGCGACCAACATACGCAAAATTTGTATTTGGTTTTGCCTTAGGTTATGTAAAAACACGTAAACAAGATGTTATCCATTGTGCAATTGTGTATCCAGGGCAATTGAAAAGAATGGTTGGTGTTACGCAGGTATGCCTATCTTCTAAGATTTTCTTACCTTATGAAATAATATTGAGTAGACTGCTTTATGCAATTAAGGAAGGACCGCTGGATAAATGGCTACATTAATAGTAGAATGGTTAAAAATAAGAAATGTTGAAAAGCTCCCTCAAAGGCATTTTTTCCGACAAACCTACGCAAAATTTGTATTTATTGTTGCCTTAGGCAGGTTATATAAAATTTCGTAACTTGCCTAAACCTGAGGTTATCCATTGCGCAAATGCTGACCCTGGCAATTAAAAAGAAAGAATGGTCGATGTTATGCAAGTAGGCGTATCTTCTAGGATTTTCTTACCTTAAGAAATAATATTGAGTAGACATACAAATTTGAACTTCAACTTCTTTTTGATATGGAAAATTCCTTCGGACTAAACAGTCTTTGATCCTTAAAATATGTAGAAATATATATTAAACGGTTTCATGAAAGTACATGGTAATAAAATATACTAAAAATGTAGAAAAATATCTTTTGAATATGAAGATGTAAGTAAAAGAAAAAGTTTGCAAAATAAATGGAATACCATAGAAAAAGATGATACTAGGTAAATAATTTTGTAAATATGGATATGTACTTAATTAGATGTTGCGGAAATTTGAAATGCTAGAAGCAGCAGTGATATAAAAACTACTAGCAGACTTATGCTAGAATATTTGGTACAATAATGCAAATACGTTAAATGCTGCTGATTCAGCGATTTCACAATTATATCTAGTGGTTATATTTGATTGAAATGTGTTTTGTGCTCATTGCATTTAAACATAAATGAGATCTCTGCATACGTTTAGTTTTAGTTTCTAACGGCGCAGCATCACGGGTTGTTTATTTAGTGCCTAGGAAAATAGGGTAAGTTCCTTGGCCAGAGTCACGAACAGTATGCAACCAGAGCTGATCCCATGGTAAAATTCGAACAGCACCCTCTCGGTCACGAGTCCGCCATTAAGGTACCGCATTTCTCGGCTTTAGTTTAAATGAGAAAATGACTTGCCACCATGTGTCTTATCCAATGTTTTTGCAAAGGCAGAATAACTATATGTTAAAGTTTATTAAAACGCAGGGACGTGTATAGTTGGCAAAGAGATGCAGTCGACTAAAGGTCTGTTTTTTTTTTTCCACAGCATATATATCCGAGTAGCGACAGTAAAGTATTATAGAGATGATGTCACTGATTGTACTCTGAAACGTGAACAATTCCGTTAATAATGAGATTTCAAAAACGACTTTGTCGTTTTTATCTGATCAGTAGTAAGTAGTAGTTTAGTTATATCATTCATAAATGTGATAAAATTTAGAACGGGTAAGTCTTATCTAGAGAGTAAAATAATAAAATGTAGACAAACAGTCGTACATAAGTTTTTTTTTTATAAAGGTTTTACAACCTGTGAATTTTTTTTATCAAGATTTTATACAATTGGATATAGTGCCTTGGTATTAAGGCCATTAGAATACAATGTATCTAACTTTCGTATCTAGAAAGCAAAATAATAAAATACTGACAATCATACAAAAAATTATTGTTTTTATAACCTGTGATTTTGTTATTACCATATTTTACATACAATTTTATGTAGATGTCTTGGTAATAATGCCATTAGTATACAATGTATCTTTCTTTTATCACTCTGTTAATGTTTACATGCAATATATATATATATATATATATATATATATATATATATATATATATATATATATATATATATATATATATATATATATATATATTGCTGACATCAAGCCACATAATACATGTCAGAAGCGCAGTTATTCGTTCTTCTTTCGTTTCCTTTCTGCGAAGCAACATTACCCGGAAACAGTTTTCGGTCCTCAATTAATTTTGACGTAATCCGCTCAAGGCAAATCACTTGGAAACATGACAGATGTTTAGGCTTACGGTTGCCTATAGCGAATTTCCAAAATATGTAGATGCAATCTGAGCTGTGAATGCTCAAATATTGAACACATTTTGCTTGGTACTTCGTTGTCCTTTAGTGGCCTTTTATGGTAGTGATGTGATGCCATTGTGCACATCACATAGCATATTGCAAAGCGAAATTATGCTGGAATGCTTCGATCTTCAACCTACGCGTAATCATTACTACGTTGTGCAAGACATGAGGGAGCTCTTTGATACAGTTAACATTACCAACATTATAGACTTCCTTAAGGAAGCAAACATCTATCATAAGTTATAGCTTTTATTTTATCACCTTGTTCAGTTTTGTATTATATTTATGCAGTCGATAGATTTTAATTGCCAATCATATGTTTTCGTTATCATACATTTGCACTCCCCGTTGATCGGGAAACTTTTAATTATTTACCATCGTTACTAATTTTATCGCATTACCTTTAACTGTTTGGTCTCCAATCGCTGGTCGATAAAATTATTTTACCAGTTTTAAATGAAAAGGGATATAACCTTATGTTTGGCGCTAAATAGCCTCATAGTGCTGGTGCGCCGTAAAAATATCAATCAATCAATCAATCAAAGCGAAATTAACCCTGTATATAAACGAATGAATTAAATAAAACTTGGGACTTTACTTGCGTTTGGATATTAGATCAAATTAAGACGTATTCGACTTGCCTTCCTACCGTTAAGTTCAGTTTCTATATTACTGAATTAAATGGTTGTGAACCGCGCCAATTTCAGCATATATAATGAAAGAATCGTCCTCCACTTATACCGCTGTTTAACAAATGAATAATCAGAAGTAGTGCACTATCAGTTCAGTCCTAAGCTTTTCTATACTATAAATGTCTTTCGTTTGTTGTTACCTTTTCTGTTATCGACATTTTAAACCTTGTAAGTTAATAGCTTTCGTTTTTAAATTAACTATTTTGAAGTCAGATATTTTCCAATGGTCCGTACTCTCTTAAGTTTCAGAAATGAAAAGTTCTTGCTTGGTTTTAATGGAATTTAATAACAAGACGTGTCCACATAGGAATATGGCTACAGTTTCTAAGGCAAAAGGAGAATTTTGTTCGAGTAGAAGTTAACATTGAGATATTTGACATATCATAATTGTATATGTGTTGTTTTTTTTGTTAATTTGCCATTATTGTATATTTTACTTAATTTTATTTCAAATAGTAGTCAAACATCATATTATAGGTTAGAATTAAATATCCGTCCATTTTTGGAGGATGACGTATACCACGATACCTTTTAATAGGTTTAAGTAATGTTGCGTAATTAGCTAAAGTCTAAGTAAAAATATTACAGATGTTTGTACTTCGTATTACACGTATCGAATGGTTTGGATATGTAATCTGAGCTGCGCTTTGTTGATTCTCTGACAGACCATGCCATCTGTTACAAATATGTAGCTATGTGTTGGACAATGTGAGTCTGGAAACATGCACATACATATTGCCAAGAAAAAAATTAAAGCACTATTTTTTTTAAAAAAAGATTATTTCATTTCAAACTGGGAAGAAATATTTTAAATTAGAAATAAATTTGTGCAAATGTTCTGTTTGTCTCTTTAAACAAAACGGTTCTTAGCAGTAAAACGGAGCGTATGGGTAATGCAGTCTTGGTTAGAACAGGTTTGGTTGGTTATAGGTGCGTTATATCGCTTGTGACTTAACTATGGCATTCCTTGATCATACTCAGATGTCTTTGTCGCTTTGGGTCAACTTGATTTTAAATGTTTCCTTTAATGATAATTTGCTTGAACAATAGGTTAATGACAAACCAATTTTCTGCTCACATCGCCATAACGTTTCCTCTAGCAGGCAGAGATTATTCATAGTAAATTCAACAGGGTTACTTTCAGCCTTTTCCGTCCATTAACAGAAATGGCACAGGTTGCTTTTGACTGGCATTTCATTTTATGTTCTCAGTATAACAAAAATAGAGAAATCCTAGGTAAAAGGAACTCTTCAGTCACAAAGGTCTAACCTAGCCACTGCTACAGTTCATCTACTGGCTTGGCACTTTACTATATAGCGGAGGACTACACGTTAAAAAAGGCAAATCTCTTTCACTTTCCTGTTAATTTCTGAAAGAACTTGCTCTGTCGATGAACCTTGTTGCTGTCAAATTCATAGCAAAAATTCTGTAACAATACATTAGCAGTTCATATACCAGTTAAACAGTATGTGTGATTCCGGAGACATTTTTCTTAAAAGCAATGAGAGCTAGATTGATATTTAACTCAGAAGCCCATATTTCTTTATGGGAAGCATTTAATAAATTAACTATACCCTTCGAGTGACAAATGTCCCAGATAAACAACTTTTTTTCGAGCTGAGTAGAGTATTTCATCCCTCGTGGGGATGTTCCCCCAAGATGTCTACACAGGTCTTCGATGGTACAAGCCAATATATATCTGCAACAGCAGATGCTTAACGAGTACCCTGTAATTATTGTGTCACACTTCCTACTGATTTTTCATATCTAATCAATGTTTGTGCTTTTAGATTTTACTGTCCGCTGCGTCTTATTCTCCATTTTCTCGCTACCCTTCTACACATACGCACGTACTTATTACACACACACACACAGTCTCACAAAGCGTAATGAACTCAGCAAGCATGTCTGTGCAACGAGTTAAATTTGTATTGTTTTGGGCCCAAACTCCACCAAACCCATTGTTTATAAACGACGTAGATACTTTTTGATACAAGGTTTAAAATCAGAATATGGTAATTTAAAATCCGATGGTTCTAAAGATAGGGCCATCTTAGCAGCCCGGTCTGCTTCTTCCTTACCTCTAATACCAATATGGCTAGGTAGCCAACAGTATACTATATTGTATGAGGCACTAAGTTCAGAGTTTTTTATCAAAACATTCACCAATAGTGGATTATCTAGTATCAAAAAGTATCTACGTCAAAAGTGGCAGGTATCATGGGATGATGCAATCAATAACAAACTTCATGCCATCAAACCAATCTTGGGAGAATGGACTCCTTCCTACAGAACTATTCGTAGGGAGGAGGTTGTCATTGCAAGAATCAGAATCGGTCATACATACATTACCCACTCACACATACTAAAAGGTGAAGATCCACCAGAGTGCGTTCCTTCCAATGTACCATTTACTGTTGAACACTTTATGACCACGTGTTCCGACCTGCAACCTACGCGTGATAAATACTATAATGTACACGACATGCAGGAACTTTTTGATACTATTCAAATCACTAGTATTTTAGAGTTCCTAAAGGAAGTAAATCTTTATTTTAAACTGTAACTTTTTATGACCTTACCCAAACTAATTTTTAACTAATACCAATACCAACTATTATTTACATCTTTTCATCAAGATACATCATTTACATCTCCCGTTGATCGGGAACCAATATCTTTAACTGTTACCAACATTTACCATTTTATATTTATCTACTATGGATTTTTTACTATATCGCTTTTCAATATTGAACTTTTTTACAAATATGACCTACTGTATGGCGCTAAATAGCCTAAAAGTGCTGGTGCGCCGTTAAAATTCAATCAATCAATCAATCAATATAAACGACTCTATGACCATTTTCAAAACATCAGCTAGTAGCCAGAGCGATTTAGAATGTAGTCGATGCACACTCGACTTTATCTAAGATAACGAACATACATTTCGTCTTTCACAGAGAGTTTATAAATTCAACTGAATGTACCTTAGTTGAATCTACAACATTTATTTTTGATGCTCTTTTGATTCTTGCATGGATATATCAAAACTGATTTCATAAATAAATTCCAATTAAAGCACTCCATTATAAAGTAATCTAACATCAATGGTGTACCCGTATCTCTTTTTTTTATAATAAAAAATAACACCGAGTCTCTTTCATGCTCATACCATCGAGTTCATGGACCAAATAATGTATTGATTGCATATTCCGTAGAGCACGTGCAGACTAACGTGTATGATAATATCTGAAATTATTGTATCTTAAAAGTTGACGTTAATAGAGACATAATTTTGCATAGTATTTGCGTTACGATACTTCAACAGTAGAACGATACTACAACATAGATGAATAGACATACAGATAACGGTAGCAGTTCGATTCATTATAAATGAGAAATTTGTTTCCCAAGTAACGAAGAACCGCATCATTTTTTTTAATAACAAAAATCAAATCAAATATATATTTTGCAATCGAAAATAGGTTTGAAAGAGGTTTAAATATAAATAAATAAATAAAATGTATTCGTGAGGAACAAGAAATACGAATGGCTTTAGCGTAGTTAAGTAAACAGTAAAAATGCACATAAATAACACAAAAAGATGGCTGACAGACAAGAAGCGTGACAGACTCTACATTATGCAATAAACAAATAAAAAGCATTTGCTTGAGTGTCGAAAAGGATTTCCTTTAAACGTCTTACGATGGAGTGGTAAGCTTAAACGCCACACTCAGCCGTGGCCATTTTGCCAAAACCATGACAAGTTAATTACATATAGAGTAAATTAAAAATCTATTGGTAATTCGCTGTTATACAACAAATAGAATATTACTAATACACACACATATGAATGTGTGTGTTTGTATATATATATATATATATATATATATATATATATATATATATATATATATATATATATATATATATATATATATATAATCCAAATTGAGCCTGTTTGATTTCTAAATTAGGATATTTAAAATTGCTCTCCTTGTTTAGTCTTCGTTCACTGACTTTTAACCCAGACACAGTCAATGATATTAACAAAACATTTCAAATAAAGATCGAATATTGCAGATGTGTAGTAAAGGTATTCAATTAGTATATAAGATAAGCACTTCGGCATTATAGTAACTGGCAATGCCGCAGGTCAAGAATAGGTGAAACATCTGTCTACTAAGGATTATGCGATTGTTTATTCACTGAGGAATTTTAAACTTAGATTAAATCGCTTGTTTTTAGAAAAAGTGATAAATTTTATATACTTTCTTTGTTAAACTATGCTGTTTGAGTTTGGGATAATTGCACTATGCAAGATAAGGAATCAATTTGGAGGGTATTGCGAACAGTAACAGGTGCTAATAAAAGATGCGGCTAAGGCGTTAATAAAGAGGGTATACGTTGTGATTTTTGAAGGACGGACGTGTTTTTCTTAGCTCTCGGATTTAAGGATAATAATGGATGATACACTTCACACTAAGGATAGTGTACTAGGAAACTAAGGTAAAGTAAATTTTACTTAACTAATAAATTGATAAAAAATCTATTCCAATTCAAATATAAATTAATTGTAGTTACAAAAACCACGATCTACGAACTACTCAAGCCAACTAGTACTGAAATTTATCAACCAAACTATTTTTTTACTACTAACGAGTTAAATATAATCCCCTTTCCAAACTCTACAAATTCTGTAACATTACAGATAAAAATGAAAGCTATTAATTAAAGAATCCCTCTATTCCTTTGTTCTCACGAAAAAATCCTTTGTTCCTTTGTTCTCACGGAAGTAAACACGTGGGCGACTGAAGCATGCTGAACAATGATACTACCTCAACACATTAACCTCAAACAATATATTAGAAATACTTAATTGCACACTATTACATGAATATTCAGTTAGTGCTTTAAAAAAAATTTAAAAAAAATAAATAAATTATTATACTAAAAATATATACATAATATAAAGTCAAAATATAGATTGAACAGTGTTATTACTCCCCCAACTCAACCTTAAACAACATATTAGATATATTTAAGCATACAACCAGTATAGGGAGATACAGATAAGGTTGAGGGAAATAAATTTACCTTAAAAATATATACACAATAGGGGCGCTTAGGGTGTGGGCTGAATAGAGATACTTTATCGCAGCAATAGACCTTAGCAATATATTAAGAATACACAAACAAAAAAAAGATAAATAATAAAAATTAATAATAATAATAATAATAATAATAATAATAATAATAATAATAATAATAATAATAATAATAATAATAATAATTGGTTGGTTGATGAAGATGGGAGTTGGGGGTAATAATAATAATAATAATAATAATAATAATAATAATAATAATAATAATAATAATAAACTCCAATCGACAGCAAATTACCCTTCCAACACTCAGGGCTTATTAATATACCAACTTACAAATCAGGTAGTGCGAAATACATAAGGCCTTAAACAAAGACTACAGCTGATTGGCCGAATAAAGCCACAATATAAAACCACAAAGAAAATGATACCTTAAGTTAACAAAAGGATTGAAAACCAATCTACACCAACCAATCAACCTCTGGCACTCGAATAACGTAAAGAGAACCAGCTATGGACAAACGCACCACATAACTATTAATAAATAAATACTATTTTTCAAATTACGAAAACAAATTACAATAGAACTGAATCATCCATTATTATTCAGTAAATAATATAACATAAAGAAGAAAACTGAGAACCACACAGAGAGGAGACGGATGAAAACAACAAGATAGCTGAATCATACCTACTGAAAATTCTTAAAATAGTCAAATAAAGGGAATCTATAAGCCGGTATTGAAACCCTAATAACCCATCCCCGCATACAAACACCAAAATACTCGCAAACATTATACCTAGTCCTTATCATAAAACAGGCGCTAGGACTCATACTAGCACAAGCTTGGGTGGATCCTGAAACCTATAAGCACCGTATAGGCTAAGATTTCCCACCATGATAAGGACATATAGGTCAAGACCGATAAACAAGGGTAACTCAGGAACATCCCCCCTGATATCCATAACTCCCAGGAGCGGAGTAGACCGAGTGACCGAAATAGCGTAAAATTTTTTTTTTAAAAAAAAAAAAATATATATATATATATATATATATATATATATATATATATATATATATATATATATGTATGTATATGTGTGTATGTATGTGTGTGTATATATGTGTATATATATATATATATGTATATATATATGTATGTATATATATATATATGTGTATGTATATGTATGTGTGTATGTATGTATGTATGTGTGTGTGTGTGTATATATATATATATATATATATATATATATATCTATATATTTATGTATGTATATATATATATCTATATATATATATATATATATATATGTGTGTGTGTGTATATATGTGTATATGGTAAGTATTATATGTAATAATCCCCGTAGTCGTTCTAATGATAGGGGGATTAAATGAAAAGATTACATTTCATCAAAGCCAATTAATATACTGGAAGCTCTACCAGTGTATGTCCGAGGCGGAGAATTGGAGCCGACCAATTCTCAAACAAGTAAGACAGGGGGATACAGTCAGCTCCTATTGGATACACCGAAGGAGGGAAGTAACCACAACTAGAACAAGATGGCGGATACAACAAACAAGCAGAGGGATGATGCGGGTCCAGCCCAAATCCGACAACCCCAGGAAGCAATACCAGCACTACCCACGAAAATTCGGACAAACTAACAGGACCCTAGACATCCAGCACAATACAGACGAACCGGAAGAAGGGAAGAAAGAAAAAAAAAAAGAAAAAAAAGAGAAAGAAAAAAGGAAAACCACCAAAAGAAAGAAATGAAAAGATTACTTTCTTCTGCCAATAAAAACCAACTCTATCCAAGGATAGTTAGTCAGCTCCAGCTCACATCCAAAATACCCCCCCCACAAAATAATCTACACTACAACACATTCAAGGGAAACGCATTAAAACCTCCAACCCCTTGCGTTCCCATACCCCCCCTGGTACGGACAAGGCACAAACGCACAATGAACAGTCCGGGCCACGCGGCCAACTGTTCAAAACAAGAAGCCAAAACCACTGTCTTCACTTTGGCACTGAAGGCAACAGCCCTAATGTGACCCTTTTGAAATGGCGATCAAAAAAAAAAAAAACCAAAAAATCAACCACAAACAAAGCGTGCTAAAATTAATAAAGGTGGCAAACACCTAATTCTAGGTAAACATCTTTAGGACCAAATTTTTTTTCTAAATCCACAACTCAGGAACATTAGGACAATTGCACAGGTGGCTTACACATCATTGATATAAGGACACCTATAGGCAAAACTGGTCTCATTCGACCCTAACAAACCCCCTAACTGAAATAAAGTTAGGAGGGTTACCTTCTTCGGTCTTTGCTGCGTGAGGGAGCGGAGGGGGAGCTGGAGAGTGGAGTGCGGGTCTGCCATTTTTGGAGCGACTTTTTCGTAAAACACGAGGCGTCTAATTTTAGGTTCTTGTGGGGGTCCCAAGCACTAAGGCCTGCGTCCTTCCGAGGGGAAAGCGGTCCAGACCGGGATTGCAAGCACCCCCCCCGGAAGAAACGCTGCCCAGCCTGGGGCTAAGTCAAAAGTGTCAGCACTGGACACAGGTGCGCCCGGCCCCGGAAGGTGGAAGGCCACTAGCCCTTCTCAGGGCTCCAGTCATAAAACACGAAAGTGTATACATGACTTTAAGCATACTATATTGATTGATTGTTAATAAAGAGACAGCTTGGCGAATTTAGATGTTACAATCATAAACATATCCCGTTTAAAATAGACTACGAATCTACTCCAATATATCTGCAGAATGCAGTTCAACCTCTTGTTAAAAATAAGATATACCCTACTCAGTCATCGAATACCATTCAACCTCCTTTGTGCAGAACTACACTAAGTAAAAAAAAATATCGTTCTGCTTTCCACAATTGAAATACGTTACCAATTGAAATAGCAAATAACGCATCTGTTCAAAGTCTTAAAACTGATTTGAATCGGGATGAAAAAAATCTTCCTCTAATTAATTTAGTTCAAAACCAAACGCAGTAGTTTAACCATCGATTTATTCGTAAACCAATTTTCTAACAATAGCTACCGTACATGAGAACAAGTGAAAACAGTTGAACAATTTCTGTTAGAATGGAACAATTATGCAACGTTGAGATATAGTGGTCTCTTCACCTTATCACACCAACTTTCAATTAACACGTTATCCGACAGTCCAATGTACTCGGATGAAACGAATAGGCAGATATTAATAGAAATGCAAACCTACATAAAGTTATCCAAATGTTTTTTCTTTCAAATTAATACGCAGGCCAAACTACACCTGTGTATTAAATCTTTTCTTACGTGAATGTTCCGGTTGACCAGTTGTTAGAGCATCCGACTCGGATAGATGAGGTCACGGGTTCGAATCACGGCGGATTCACACCAAAGAATGATAACAATGGTACTAACATCTACCTCACTTGGTGCTCAGCATTAAGAGGGTTTTTGGTTATTATTCTAATTGTATTTAATAGGAATTTTGAAAACGTTCCCAGCTTTCTAAGTCCACATGTATTATATTGACATAAATTGTACGCAAGAATGAATAAATGATGTTATCCCTCATCCTCATACTCTGCAAAAAGCTAAATAAAACACAAGCAAACAAACACTCCAACCTCAAACATCTTCCTTGCATTAATCCAGTGTGATTAATTATTATCGGGAAAATGGAACAGTCGTTGCTTAGGAATTTTTGTCCACAAAAGCGTTCTATGCGATACCTCACACTGAGATGGTAGTGGGTTAACCATAATTTCTATATGGAACTTTAGTCGGTGAGCCAAAACTATTTTTTTCCCATGAAAAGTTACATAAACTATTCCATAACCATGTCGGTCATGTGAGCCTTTCCAAATGTGACACTTGCTAGTGACTTGTGTTTGTCGAGTCAAAGCTCTTATATGTCATTAATTCTTGAGCTGTTAATTTATTTTGAAATATTTCTGACTTAGCTTAATAAACCAAGAACATATGATACTGTTCTTCTCCTTGCAAGTCTCTGGATGTTGTTATCTTTACCTGGCTTACACGTTCTTATTTCATGATTTTATGATATGCTTCCCGTTACATGAATTTGCAGATACCGCTCATCTGTTTTTTTTGGTTCTTTTAGGTGTAAAACGTTTTAGTTGGATTGGTAGCTGTGAATGCACGTGCACATATCTCGCTATATGATCTCTTTGGGTTTGTTCAAAATTTGATCATAAGGAGCAAGAAAACCGTGCGTTGTCGGCAACGTGTACCTTATACTGAATTTTTATTACCCGTTATTGACTTTCGGGATAGCTTTTAGAATAGTTGGGCACAAACCCCGTTTAAAAGTACACTTCCAATAAAAATTATATTTTAACCCTAAAATATGGGCCTTTTTTTCTTTTTCACCACTTCATTGAATATCTGACTAAAACCGTATTTAAAAGCATTTAAGAGAAACCAACGTCTATTAGCACTCAAAAGTCTCCAAAGAAATGAAAAATTCGAAGCCACTAATTCCCAAATATTTATGGAGAAAAAAATTATACGATAGTAATAACTACAATTTTCTCAAATACCGTAAGACACTAACCTAGAAACGTTTAGTAAATACCATGGATCACTGACTCAAAATATCATGAAAGACAGAAGTACCCTACACTCTTTCTCACAAATGTATCTTTTGAAAACCCATAGGCATATAACCCGAAAGTTTAAAAAAAAATACATCAGCCATTGTTATTCCAAAGTTTGCAAAAAACTGGCTATTTACCCTCAAAGTATATTAAAACCATCTACAACTAATCCTAAAAATTTGTACGAAAACTTCGACCATCAATCCTTGCTGTAGATTTCATGACTTCTAATTTCAAATTTTAGCCGCAATTTAAAAGAAATATCATGAACTTAAAGACCTGATTTACTAATTTTTTAAAACGAAAATCTATCACAAAACGCCAGCAAGTCAAAGGGAGAATTCAAGATAAATGAAGTTTAATATATTTGGCAGTGTAAATTAATCAATTGTAAGGACATCCTAGCCATATTGATTTATAATGGCTAAACTCATGCTCACGAGGTGCCGAGGACGACCTAGTATACCATGAAACTTAAGTGACTTGTTGATCACAGCTCGCTAGCATCTGTGCATGTCTGTCTACGTACATGTCCAACCGTCAATAGTTGCTTGGATTGACAAATAAAAATCTGGGGATATAAATTTGCATCGTTGTACTATTAAATCTGTGTTTACAAATGGGTTCTATTTCCCAGGAGGCCTAAATCTGAAGGAAAAAAAAATGAGTAAAGGTTTAGGATAATGTATTGGATCACACCCTTAGGCTGTTGTTTTAGGGTTTAAGGCCATTTCAAGGAGAAGATAGGCTATTTATTGCTAAAAGTATAAATGGCGGAGGAAGAACCGTTAACATCGCCCGAAATTGTTACATTATTAAGCGTAGTTTTTGCGGTAAGTATTCTCTTGGAGAGTTAATGATAACATTCCAAAGGATTATGGATGTTTAGGTATCAAAATAAAGTGAATAACTGGTATTTAAAGGTATAAGTAATCAAATAAAAAAAATTCCACCTGTTATTGAAATAGTCGGCTCTAATCACCTACATGACCTGCATTACTTTTACTATAGTTTTACGGTAATTGACCAATGTACGTCAATTCTACAATTTACGTCTTATTAGATCATCAATATGCATTTTAGTCATTTGCATTTTTTGGATAGGAAGAAAACAAAAGCTGCAGTTAGAACTCATCTATCAACTGGTTACACCCGCTATTTGTTATGTATTTTCTACTTTTACACGATAAAGAGGAATCTTATGGATTGGAGGCGATCGAGGAGATAATGTTTGGTTAGTTACCGGAGGTGAAATTTAATACATATTAATGCAAAGGCGCACGCTGACTTTTTTTTTGTTTTTTGGTGGGTGGAATGATTGGGCAAATATGTAATGGTCAACTATTAAGTTTTACGGATGTAGGTGTCCCTCCCCGCTCCTATGTGAGGGCGCCCAAGAATAGATGTCACCTCTTCTTACACAAAATACCGGGCTTTATTTGATCCCTGATTGCCTTCATATGTCGCTGACATTGTTGTGCTTTACTCACAGAGCATGTCGGGATAGGTCCAGCATAGTACATCCGGATGAAGGGCGATATGACCTACCTAATTGCAGTTAAGCAAGATTTTTGGATAAATTTTCAGTCAGGTACTTTACGCTGATACAATCGTAGCAACTTTTTACAGTTAAGGTGTAAATAATTATTATTTTTACACAGATGCCTTGTCTCAAAAAATCGTTAGGGTTTTCTAGCATTTTTACAAGTTCTCCAAAACATCTTCCAACTTTCAACGGGTTTCTAGCTAAGTTACATTCAAACAATATTTAAGGCACGGGCTAATTCGAATTGGTATCCAGCATGTCTGTGCGCGAACAGCGAAGCTACCTATGCGCCTGGTACCGAAATTGTTTGGATATGAACAGCAGCTCTTAAAGGGTTAAGAGTCAATCTAACAAGAAAACAGTTTTTACTTTAATTTTAGATTTCAGATTTTTCTGTAATTTATCTAGTGTTTATTGTGGAATTAATTTTCCGGTATTATGTAGCTAGTTAGCGAATTTTTGTACCCAAATACACACACACGTATATATATATATATATATATATATATATATATATATATATATATATATATATATATATATATATATATATATATATATATATATATATATATATTTTTTTGATAGGTGCTTTCAGAACGTCAATACAAAGCTTCAATTGATCTGAAAAAAAAATTGTTTGCAACTTCCACGACTATAAATGTAAAGGAAATCGCCTTGACTTCGATATACATTGAAGTTGTACAACTTTGGGTGGTCACTGGTGACGTTTCATCCGCAGATGTCACCTCTTCCTTATTAATTTCTGTATGGTCATTGAATGGGTCAATTTTCTCTTTACATACGATCGCTTTTACTAATACAAACTGTGTGGTCTTTGGATGAGAATAATTCTCTCCCTATATTACATCTGTTCCATTAAATAGATGTGTGTGTGTGTGTGTGTGTGTGTGTGTGGTAATCGATATTTCTCCGCAAATACCACACACTAAAACTCTGACAGCAAGCGTGGCCTAGTGGTTAGAGCGACCGCATCGGATACGAGAGATAGCGGCTTCGGAACCCGGCTGAGTCATACCATTATACGAAAGACTTTTAAAAATGGTGTCAACAGCTGGCCATAGAACACAGTTAATTTTACTATTTTGTCTCTACATTTGTTTCTCATTACTGAACTTTCCACTGTGTGACAATCAATATAAATCATATGTTAATCTAAAATATCTTCAAAGATGACTTTACGGTGAAGTTCTTGTCAAGGGTTGACCTGCATATTCTTGAGAGGCTAAATTGTAAATAAAACACCAGGGAACGGAACACATAATTCACTTCCGGATCATCACCATGACCTTATTACTCAATGTGTTCTGTCGCCGAAATACACACAGACAACCACACCATAAGCTCACATTCTAAAGAATAAACAATTGCCTTTAAATCCTTACCAAGAATGCCAAAATCAAACTCTAGTATCACCGCCGAACTTAGGAAACAGTGATCTAAAAATAGACTGGAACTACATTCGTGGGTACTGAACCAGATTTTATTAATTGTGTACTGATGCCAGCTGCCACGCTTGGTGCTCAGCATTAAGAGGATAGTGTCGGGACAGATCAGCCTCGTGTCAGGATAATGTGACTTTGGTGGGACATGCTCCTACATGTTTGCGGTAGGATGCCCGAGTGCTGGACATCACTATAAACTG
This sequence comes from Potamilus streckersoni, assembly GCA_016746295.1. Classification (NCBI taxonomy): domain Eukaryota; kingdom Metazoa; phylum Mollusca; class Bivalvia; order Unionida; family Unionidae; genus Potamilus; species Potamilus streckersoni. Next base: position 178,074 of record JAEAOA010000822.1, on the reverse strand, counting down.
TCACTGCAGATATCGTAACGATATGAATGAAATTTAAAAAAAAGATCAACATCACACACACACACACACACACACACACACACATAAATGTTATCGAGATAACTTAATCAAGACTTATAAGTCGTTATTAATACAATTCCTTTATGTATTAGAAACAGTTAATGGACCAATTGTCTCCCCTGAATATCTTCAGTTATCATTAGCTGAAAGAATTGCATGTAATAAAATCGCCTTTTGACCAAGATATTCAGTTATACGAATACAGAGAAGCCTCTCAATCGCAGCTACCCCACCCCCTTCATATTATGGACCTAAAAAACGAGAAGAACTTATGACACAGAGAAACAGAATGTTAGTGGTATCTTTGTCAACACATCAATGACTGCAAGCAAGAATAAAAATCTACTATAAGAAAAAAATACTCGAATTTCAAAGCTGAATTCAAAGTCACATTACCACTATCATGCAATATTCCTATGAATCTAGATAATTTCTGGCTATTTGATTTATTGCTGTGTACTTTTTTAATTTTGTATCTTGAATAAATGTAGTAGTATGGATACAAAGGTCTGATGACATACTTTGATCCAGTTTGTTGCATAATCCATCTTTAAAAAAGTGTCAGGAATGTCTGGGATCGTATTATAATATATGAGAAATAATGCACAATAGAGTTGAACCATTATAGTGTATAATAAAAGTTTATTTTTTTTCTCCGAATTTCCAAAGAGGGTTGGTTCACTTCCAATGCCAGATTACTAAATAGGCAGACTAGGCACCGGCCTAGGGGCCACGCCTTTTAGGGGCCTAGCGACAAGGAATCAAAATAATATTGAATTGAATATTTATATCGTTATTGTGAGTTTTTCCCATTTTTTGATTCCTCCATTACTTTACCAGGCGAAGGTGAGAGAATCTGCTTACTTCAGCTTTTCATTTTCTAATTTCAATTTCTGTTCTTTGTGCGTTATCACAGATATTGCCCCTATAAAATGGGTATTGTATTGTTGTAATATAAAAGCTGTTGTCATTTCTATGAAATTTAAATTTCAAACCTCGTAGTATGTATCAACGTTTCTAGTATTTCTCAATTATTTCCTATACATACGTATGCCAGGTTAGGGTTTCAGTCAATTTTAGTCATAAGTGTTTATAAGAATGGACATTTTTGATAGCCATGTTATTCAATGCAAGTTGTGTATATGTTGGTTTTGATATCTTCTGGATGTGGTCATTTATTTTCTTGTGTGTAAATGATAATCAACTAACTCAGGATCAGCCCAAAGCATTTTGACTAACGCAGGATATCAGTGGTAAAGGTTTGGTTTTCATCAAATATTTATATCACATGGTATCGTCAGGGCTAAATTGATTAATATTAATCACAAATAACAGCGGTCCCGATAAAGATCCCCGAGGTACTATAGCCCTGACAACTCGTTGGTTAAAGTGAATTTTTTAGAACAAATTAGAGGGTCCTATGAGAGATAATGTGCCAGTAATTAAACATTCATATATTCAGATATGCAATTGTCCTTGCGAAAAACGACGGTTTTGTTTGGCTCAACAAAACAATAATTGGAACACTCATATAAACCATAAATTCTACTTCCTGGCTCCTTTCGAGCAATATTAGGTTGGACGCCTTTCAAATTTCATGAATAACTATTATTAGTTGCTGCTTTCTGCGTTACACATTTCTTTGTTCATATATATATATATATATATATATATATATATATATATATATATATATATATATATATATATATATATATATATATATATATATATATATATATATATATGAGTTGCTCATGTATGTAATTATTACTGTTTGACTTTATGTTTTATTTAACAGTTTATTTTAGTGTGCAAATTTAACAAACTAGTTTGTATGACTTTAGGTACGTTACCAACTGCCACTGCTAGGCGAATATGAATTTTCGTTTTTGTCTGTCATTAAGTTTGCTTGGTGTTATCGTTGTTTATGCTAAATTTATTTGATGTACTGAAATTGATAAATTTGTTGTTTGATTTATATGAGCGTTTAAGTTTGATTACATTGCAAGTCAGAAGATAAGTTTAGCTTGCTTTCGTAAAAGTCACATTAGTCATGTATAATCTATCTATATCTGCTCGTTTGATTGTACTCTACTGATTTCAATAACGAAAATGTTTAATGTGATGAAAAGTACACAAAACTAAGTCAATTATAACCATTGACCAGATTGGCACGAATACTGGCATCGCTAGCAACTTTCGTGCTTAAGGGACTTTACATACTAACACGGCACCATATTGTGTACACTATGGACTAGTTTATTCTCTTCAGACAATACAATGACGTAGTGCATGGGTGGGCGAACATTTTCTAAGGAGGGCCACATTGAAAACGTTATTACTACTAGGGGCCGCATACATATTTTGTCTGTTGCAATTACAATTTACAACGTATGAAAATGAAAATAACCATGTATTTGTCATTTTATTTCACATTCACACTGTATTAAACATGCACATTACATTTTTAAAATACGAACTTGAAACAATTTCTCATTTGGTAATATGATTTTGCTATTTATAATTATTTCAACAAAAGTTTACTTATCATTACAATTATGAAAAAGAAGGAACATAATTTACATACAATCTGACCACAGAGTACAATGATAATTATTGAGAAGTATGTAACTGTTCAGAATTTGGGATAATGTTCTTGAACTATGGAACTAGTTTACTGTTTGTGATTCGCATGACTGCATTCAAATTGCAGTCAGTCACCATCGACCTGGTCTTAGACTTGTTGATTTTCAGACAAGAAAAAGCTTGCTTACAGATGTATGTGGACCCAAATAGTGACAAACGTTTGGCAGCAAAGTTTTTAAGTGTGGAACTGCTACTGATTTCAAAGATCCATACACTCCAGCAGAAGAACTGACTTAAACTTTATCTTCATGTCATAATCGGCTTGTAGGTAAAGCAGCTTCAACTGTATATCCTCTGGGGTTGAACCAGTTTCTGCACTAAATGTCGAACTGAGGATATTGAATAGTTGTTCCAAGTTCTTGAAGTCTTGGAACCTCCTTACAAATTCCACAATTTAGGCATCTAACTGAGCATTGTACGTGTCAGTAATTTCACCAGAAATGGTTTTTTGTTTCAGCAAAGGGAATGACAAAACCTGCTTTCACCTGCTTGCCTGGATAACAAGGGAGTTTTGCCTGTAATAATCTAAAATGCACATACATTTCATCACGCCTGACTACTGTTTTCCTTGATAAAGAAATGCTGTCAATTGTTTTTCTGTTTTGGACATATAATATTTACTGCATCTGACAAGCATTTCTTGATGAATTCGCCGTCAGAAAAGGCTTGTTCTGTTTTACAATCTTATGGGATAGCACCAAACTGGCTTCGGTTGTAGCACCTTGTATTAAAGACTGTTTGGTGAAAACAATTTGCTGCTTCTTTAAATTGTTAATCAACTACTGGCATTTCCTTTTTTCTCTTCGTTTGTTAAATTGTGCCCAAAATCTAACACTTTTTGTTTGGTTGTCTTTTTAAATTGTACGCACACACACTCACGGCACAACAAGCAGACTTCTTTGCTCCCAACGTTCGTGATGTAGTACTTAGCAGTCCATTCGACATTAAAAACAATACATTTGACCTCAATCTTTTTTGGCAGCACTCATGGATAAATCAACGTCTATTTAAGCCACTTCCGTTTGAGCTGAAACGCATTTCGAATAGGGATGTTGATGATTAATGACTAATTTAATATTCCTAGATTTGAAGCAAATACTCGTAATAAATTTTCAAAAATATAGCGAAAATTATAATCGAAGAAAATGAACATTGAGGAAGGAACGCAACATGTGTGTGCTTACAGGCCGCATAATATACTCTGGAGGGCCGCATGCTGCACGCGGGCCTTAATTTTCCCACCCATGACGTGGTTCATCCTATTCGATTACTGCCGGATAATTCCGTAAATTGCCATAAAGTTGAGAGTTTGGACTTATATCCCGTTGCACACATGAACATAGATATTAAACCGCTTGTTAAATTCAAGTGAATGGCAAAATTATCATTCTCTTCCTATGCTTGAATCAACATTGTAAATATCGGAAGCAGACGACATATGTATGTACATTGTAACCTTGCTCACACCTCTGCTGACAATGGACTTGTTCCGGAAATAGAAATGGATCTCGAGCATGTCCGTCCATTATATTGAAAATTTAATTTAACTACCAAACGCGCAGGCGATGACAGTTGGGGACACTACTCAAAGCCGGGTTGGAAATTATAAATCAATGAATGCATTTACTATGTTTCCTTGCAATTTGTATCACACTAAAGGTTGCCATTATTGAAATCGGTATGGGGTATAAACAAACAGGGAGGTATAGGCAGAAGATAGGCAATCAACACCGACTATTTCAGTAATGGGCTAGTCCTACAAGGTAAGCCTTCGAACCGAATAATTATGCTCTAGGATTAAGTAATGGGAGTCATATTTTAATATTTGATTCTGTATACATCTAAGTAGCAATTATTCACGTCTTTTGGATACTTATACGTCCACGTTTCTTTGGAAGGTCATTATTTCGAAGCCCCAGTAAAATGCGGCAAAATTAATGTTAAAGTATGTAGACATTTGTGGATGAAATGAACCTAAAGGTTAGTCCTACAATGTAAGACGTGGAATTATCTTTATGTTTTGGACGTCAAGGTCCAAAACAAATTTCAGAGGTAAGGTTAGTCCTACATGTAAGGCTTCAACGCTGATAAATATGTAATGGGTGTCTATGTCTTACTGCCCAAATAACGGCGCTGTATATCATATTCTGATGTCGTTTAATATCAGAAGTAAGATTTTCAGGAATATCTCACACACTTGGCATCAAATATCTGCGCTATTCCACAGATTAAAGTTATAATGTTTTAGTAAGATTTTATTTACTCTGATGTCTATTTTCTACTAAATTCAAATCACCACACAAGCAAATGGACACATTTTCAAGTTCCGTTAACCTACATTTCAGTTGGCATGAAGGCAATGGAACCCTGGAATAAATACCGTGAAGGACTAGGTAGAGGTCATAAATTTAAGGATTACCAAAAGGTGTGATCAGGTACCATCTGGACTGAAATGCTCACGTGCTGTGATGCCAAACTGAAAGCTATACATATTGATAAACAAATTCGTTCTACTCAATATATGACAATTTCAACCGACATGACCATTGTGACTTTTACTATATTGAGGGTAGTAGTAATATTATTTGCTTAAAGAAAATACTAGGAACTGTTTTATATTTCTTATATTAATTTGATAAGTATTGATACATTTGTACCCCAATATAATAGTTTGTTCTCTTACATATTATGTTGCTGTTGTTGTTGTTGGGCTTAACACCATTTTCAGCAAACGATAGGTATTCATGGCGGCCATTATTAATGGTGGAGGAAGAAACCGGTAAATCGCCGGAAAGAACCACCGACCCACCAGAAGCTACATTTTATGATTATGTTTCAGTTAAGATGGAAATAAGTTCCAACTAAAATCAGCAAAAACAATTGTTTCAAGTTCAGCTTCTTCCCACATACAATAGTTACGTGGATCAAATTACTACTATTAATTACAGAAGTTCCTGACTTGGTATCCCACGAGTGGGAGCTTTCCAAAATTACACTTTAATGAACGACCCGGAGCCCGCTACAAGATCTAGTGTTTCTCAGGTCTTTACCGGTTGAGGTTCATTATCTGATTGCCGCTGCTGTAGCAGGAATGTCTGAGTATGAAGGGACAAATGACACTCTTTTACTTATTTCTGTCTTTCCTAACGTTGCTCTTCTGACTGTCCTATCTATACCATCTTTTCTTTATCTTTGATCATGTACCACCCTTTGCTCAATAGTTGAGCGTGACTGTGTCAACGTATTTATGGAGATAGCTTCTATTTTGATTACATTTGATCTTGCCATTTTGATCTGGGTTGAAAACGTTGTATGTCATTCGTTTTGTTTTCTGTAACATACATGCACTTCTTTTAAATAAACTTATTATAGAATTATAGTTGATATTCATTTTATGTTCATAGTTTTTTTTCACACAGCTGCTTGAGAGAATATTAAAGAGCATTTTCATTGCAGGTGATTCCAACTTGATGCAGCTGTCTGGTCTTAAGAATTATCATATAGGTTCAAATGCTGTTGGAAAAGGTGTGAAATATTCACACAGTATCTTTGCTCATCAATTTCATTTAAGAAACAAACAAAACATTTGTTATTATTTGTGCCCAATATTTAAAAAAAAAACTGTTTGAAAGTTTTATTGTATCTTTTAAGCATTATCATAGTACTCGAACATTCGAAGTATTGTGTCCCATCTACATGGTGTAATAAACACACTGGTTATAAAAAATCTTAATTTTCTCCTCACGCCTTGCTTTTTAAAGTGCCTCGGTACGTGTCCAATGCTCTAGAAATTCACAACAATATGTATGTATGTATGTATGTATGTATGTATGTATGTATGTATGTATGTATGTATGTATGTATGTATGTATGTATGTATGTATGTATGTATGTATGTATGTATGTATGTATGTATGTATGTATGTATGTATGTATGTATGTATGAATGTATGTATGAATGTATGTATGTATGTATATATATATACATGTATGTATGTATGTGTGCGTGTATACACACTATACACACTTACATACACAATAAAATTAATAGTGAGGAAAATGAAGACATGAAGAAATTTAACTTAACTAACAAATTTAGCATAAATGCCTGTGATATTAACGAGAAAGTAGTTCACTTTTTATGAGGTTACTCCGACAACGGTTGAAAATGGTGTTCAGTTTGGTATAATGCGAGATTGTGTAGTGGACGGTTAATACTCTCAAGCAAAAATTTACATATCCAAATTCGTTGGCAATTTATGTACCACCATCGGAGCATTTATTATCATTTAGAAAAAAATGTTTGACCAGCCAGTAACAAAATTATTTGTGGGGTGATGTTTGCTTAGTGTTTCAGCTAAATTGCTTTGATTTGGTTCTTTTGGTAATTCGGATACCACAGTTACGTTCTTTTTTAAGATTAGTCGTAAAATATTAGGGGTAGGTCACTGGACCTTAGCGAACGATTTAATACCAGGCTTGGGGGCGTCTTAAATTAAACAAGTCTAATACGGTTTACTCCAGATTATCTATAAACCGTTAAGTTCTGTTAATGGGATTACCTTAACAAAAGGGTTTCCCTGCCTTTATGCAATTAAGCAGGGACCGCTATATCAATGGCACAATAATGGAAATAACTGACTGCAAGCAATAATAAAAATCAAACGTACGAAAAAATATATTAGAATTTCAAACCCGAAATCAAAGTGACATCAGCACCATCATGAGATATTCCCTTGAATCTAGATGATTTCTGGCTATTTGATTTATTGCTGTGTACTTTGTTTTAATTTTGTATCTTGAATAAATGTAGTAGTATGGATACAAAGGTCTGATGACATACTTTTGATCCAGTTTTTTGCATAAGCCATCTTTAAAAATAAAGTGCCAGGAATGTCTGGGATTGTATTAAAAGGTTTGCGAAATAAAGCACTTTACTGTCAGAATACTTGCTGAAAATGAATTCGGTCAGATTTGTCCTTGGCGAGAGGATGTCGGAGGTTAGTTCTAATACAAAATGTTCTATTACTAAGTTAATTTACACTTTAAAATATGTCCATTTACTTGTGCGGGAATTTGAATTTAGTAGGAAAAAGATGTCAGAGTAAGTCAAGTCTGAATAAAACATTATAACTTATTTTTGTGAAAAAGCGCAAATATGGGATGACAAGTGTGTGAGATATTCCTTAAAATCTTACTTCTTCTGATGTTAAACGACATCATAACATGCTATACAGCGCCGTTATTTGGGCAGTAAGACATAGACACCCATTACATAATTAACAGTCCCCCTGCGGGTCCAGGGTTGTAGAATTGGCCGGCCGTGCCTCGCTACGTGTCGTAAAAGGCGACTAAGTAGAGGCAACCTGTTTGCCGTGGGTTGCGTACCGTGTTGGAGGAGGAAATGATCCTGGTGGTTGAGCGGAGGCTTTCCGATGCAACACACTACTTTGGCCTCTACTTCTTCTAGACGGGTGGTCGGGATGGGCCCGGTCTCGACAAATCGTCTGGTCACGCCAAGCCCTAGGATATCTTTAGTTACTCGCTATAATTCTTTGTCTTTCTTCTCGTATCTTGTATCTCTCTTGATACCACCGTTGCTCATATATTATATCCCTTTAATTTCCACTTTCCTACACCTTAGAAGACTTCCTAGAAGGCGGTGGCTCAACGGGTCAATATGGGGGTAATTTTGCCGGCTGGTAGGGTGAATTTATCAACGGAGTATGACACCTGCGTATCACGGGCACTTTTAAAGTTCCCCTTGTTGAACTCCTTGGTGGGTGGGGAGCGAGGATGTTGAACTTTTACACACACCAGCATGAAAACTTAAAAATAAAAAATTAGTTAAAACGAACCCAACCAGGATCTGACACAGATGATGAACCATGTGGCGTGGATTCATTTCCACGCTTCATGGTAATACAATCCAAAGATGTCACAAAAGCGCTTACTGCTCTTTCTCCTTTCGTCATATAAAAGACAATAACCGGATTGAGTGGATCGCCAAAAAGTGTTAAAAAGTTGAAATCGGGTTGTCTACTTGTTGAATGTCAGCGACGAGGTCAAGCAGAAAATCTCAAAAAAAAAAATAAAAAAAAAATAAAAACATTCTTCGATATTCCAGCGTCGTCATTCGCCCACACAACATTGAATACCTCAAAAGGTGTTGTTGACTTGGCTGGAGTCACCGACACATATATCATTGAAGGAATGAAAAATGAAGGTGTCACTGCAGTCCGCAGAATACGTATCAAATGTAATAACAATCTGCAGGACACCAATACCATTTTACTCACCTTCAATAAACCAACAGTACCCAAAGTGGTCAAAGTTGGTTTTTTGAAAGTGAAGGTTGACGTATATATCCCCAACCCACTTCGATGTTACAAGTGTCAAAAATATGGACACCATGAAACCCGCTGTTCAAGAAACCAAATATGTGGCCGATGCGGAGACAACTCTCACCAGTAATCTGAATGCAAAGCAACTCCACATTGTATCAATTGCGGAAAAGAGCACCACGCCAATTCCAAGGATTGTGAAACCTGGAAACAAGAAAAGGAAATTCAGAGGATCAAATATACATCCAACATTCCCTACCCAGAGGCTAGAAAGCTAGTACAATCAAAAACATCTCTTTCTGGCCCAATTTTATCCACTATAGTGAAAAACAATCCGAAGACATCGAAGGACGCTCAAACTCAAACAGGTATACCCGATTCAACATTAAAACATAACACCCCACATTACCAAGCACATAAATCTACGGCATCTACCCAAACGACCTGTAACAACACTCAGCAAACTAAGTCACCAAAGAAAAGCAAATCCCATGGAAATAGACAACAAAAGGGATCAGATGATCCCACCAAACTATTCAACAGGTTTGGGGACATTGAGAGCATGGATGCAGAAGATACTGCTTCGTGTTCTCAAAGAAGCTCAAAACCTAACAAAAGAATTACACCAGTACTTCCCCCAGATAAATAACCCTATAGATGTTCCCCTCGAAAAGTCTAACCTAAATCCAAAACCTCTATTCTAAATTTATAATACAATGGAACTGTCGAGGACTTAAAGCTAATTACAATGAGATACTTCTGCTTTTAAATAAATATGATCCAGCCTTGTTATGTCTTCAGGAAACTTTTTTAAAAGATACGCACAATATCACTTTAAAAAATTACTCCCTGTTTAACACCTACTTACAAAACGTTGACTGGGCCTCAGGAGGGGTGTCTATTGCTGTGAACAATAGAGACCCACATAGAAACATCCCTTTGAATACAAATTTACAAGCCATTGCTGTAAGTGTCCCTCTACATCGAGTGATTACATTTTGTTCTGTCTACAATCCACCAAATACAAAATTATCACCAAACGAATTAGACACACTTGTTCAACAACTTCCCACGCCATTTGTTTTACTTGGTGATTTTAATGCCCATAACATTTTATGGGGATCTAATTACATAAGCGACAGAGGAAAAAAAGTTGATTTTGTTGCTAGATACGACTTGTGTCTATTTATAACAAGTCTCCAACTTATCTGCACCAAGGAACGGGTACATACACTTGCATTGACTTAACAATATGTACTCCTTCACTTCTGTTGGATTATATTTGGAAGGTTGCTGATGCCCTTTATAGCAGTGATCATTTTCCAATATATCTTAAGAACACCAATGCCAAAATTGATGACACAATTCTACAGTGGAACTTAAAGAAAGCTGACTGGGCCAAATTTGAAACACTTTGTACAATGAGACTGAACAGGAATACCATAGTAATTGATGATGATCCAATTCGACAGTTTACATCTATCGTAATTGAGATTGCAGAAGAGTCCATTCCTAAGTCCTCGACAAATTCTCAAAAAAAATCCCAAACCATGGTTTACTAAAAAATGTAAAAAAGCCATTAAACAACGCCGAGAAGCACTGAAAAAATTCAATAATCGTCCAACGCCCGAAAATCTAGCTCAATACCGTATTACTCGGGCTAAAACTCGCCGCACGATTAAAGAAAGTAAACGAGCATCATGGAAAATATATGTTTCAACTTTAAACTCTCGTTCCTCAATAAACAAAGTTTGGGACACAATCCGCAAAATAAATGGAAAAGGAAAATACAATTGCCTCCAACACCTGAAACTAAATAACATCAATTATAAAAGCAAGCATGAAATAGCTAATGTACTTGCTGATTGTTTCTCAAAAAATTCCTCATCGTCTAATTATTCCAAAGCTTTCCGAAGACATAAAACTCAAAAAGAAAAAATACGGTTGAAATTCACATCAAATAACTTAGAGAGTTATAACCAACCGTTTTCTTTGTCGGAACTTATGGAATCCTTGAATAAGGCCAATGATACTTCCGCTGGGCCTGACGATATACATTACCAGTTTTTAAAACACCTTCCAGAACCATCCTTGACAGTTCTTCTGGAAATCTTCAATGATTTATGGATGACTGGTAATGTACCAAACATTTGGAAAGAAGCAATAATAATACCAATTCCCAAACCAGGCAAAGATAACGCAGATCCTACCAATTATAGACCTATATCATTAACTAGCTGTGTATGTAAAACAATGGAACGAATGATGAATTCTCGGCTTGTATGGTATCTGGAAAGCAACAATTTAATTTCTCCTTTCCAAAGTGGCTTTCGTCATGGTCGTAGTACCAACGATCATCTGGTTAGACTCGAAACATTTATTTGTGATGCTTTCATAAAGAGGGAACATTTAGTAGCGGTTTTCTTTGATTTGGAAAAGGCCTATGATACAACATGGAAGTACGGAATTCTAAGTGACCTGCATGATCTTGGTCTAAAAGTTCGACTGCCCTCATTCATATCAAACTTCCTCTCAGACAGGGAATTCAAAGAACGAGTGGGCTCCACCCTCTCTGATATACACGATCAAGAGACGGGTGTACCCCAGGGCAGTATTTTATCAGTGACGCTTTTCAACATAAAGATTAATAGCATCACCAAGTGTCTGATGCCAGGTGTGGATTGCTCACTATATGTTGATGACTTTTTAATATGTTACCGATCCGAACACATGCATACAATTGAAAGACAATTACAACAAAATTTAAACAAAATTCAAAATTGGGCCAACACGAATGGCTTCAAATTCTCGAAATCAAAAACTGTCTGTATGCATTTCTGTCAGTTACGAAGACATCACGATGGACCTAATCTCACGCTGGAAGGAACACCTATTCCAGTTGGTGAGGAAACAAAATGTTTAGGCATTATCTTTGATAGAAAACTGACTTTTATTCCACATCTGAAACATTTGAAAGCCAAATGTTTGAAATCTCTTAATTTACTTAAAGTAATAGCGCACACTGACTGGGGTGCTGATAGGAGAGTCATACTCAATTTATACAGAACGTTTATATGCTCCAAATTAGACTATTGTTGCGTTGTTTATGGTCCAGCAAGGAAATCGTATTTAAAGATGCTTGACCCAATCCATCATCAGGGAATAAGACTTGCCATGGGAGCATTTAAAACATCCCCGTGTGAAAGTCTACTCATCGAAGCGGATGAACCACCCTTATCACAACGTAGAGAAATGCTCTCCGCACAATATTCTATCAAATTAAGATCCAGCCCTCTGAACCCAGCTTTTTCGGCAGTTTTTGAACCAAAATATATATCCTTATATGACAATAAACCAAATGTCATACCTACATTTGGCATTAGAATATCACAATTTCTCGAAAGTACTCAAATTGAATTTTCAAATATTCTGAAAGCCAACATCTCGGAAACACCCCCATGGCTACTTCAGCAACCAAGGGTAATTTTTACGTTAGATGATGGAAAAAATAGGAGACAAACCCTTCCATTTTCCACAACTCTTACCATGAACTCCTCTCACAATTTCAAAAGTATACAAAAATATATACTGATGGATCAAAAGATGAACAAAAGGCTGCTGCAGCCTTCGTAAGTGGAAACTATACAACCAAAGTTCGCTTGCCAAATGGTACGTCAATTTTTTCAGCTGAAATTAGAGCAATAGACCTTGCTTTGCAATACATTGCAAGCAAGCGTATTTCAAATAGCATAATATTCTCCGACTCACTATCAGTACTTAACTCACTACATAACAGAAAACTGGAGAACCCATTATTAGCAAACATTTTCCTTAAGCATACTGAGCTGAGTACCTCCCACAATATAGTATACTGTTGGTTACCCAGCCATGTATGAATTAAAGGTAATGATAAAGCAGACCGTGCTGCTAAAATGGCCCTATTACTAGAACCAACCAATTTTAAAGCACCATATACTGATTTTAAACGTTGTATCAAAGACTGTTTACGTCAGAAATGGCATGCATCATGGAATGATGCCATGAACAACAAACTTCATGCCATCAAGCCAACCTTAGGAAAATGGACCCTTTCCTACAGATCCGTCCGTAGAGAGGAGGTAGTCATTGCAAGAATTCGACTCGGTCATGCTTATTTAACACACTCCTACATATTAAAAGGAGAAGACCCACCAGAGTGCATAGTTTGTAATGAACCATTCATCGTTAAGCACTTTATGCTGGAATGCTTCGATCTTCAACTTACGCGTAATAATTACTACGTTGTGCAAGACATGACGGAGCTCTTTGATACAGTTAACATTACCAACATTATAGACTTCCTTAAGGAAGCAAACATTTATCATAAGTTATAGCTTTTATTTTATCACCTTGTTCAGTTTTGTGTTATATTTATGCAGTCGATAGATTTTAATTGCCAATCATATGTTGTCGTTATCATACTTTTGCACACCCCGTTGATCGGGAACCTTTTAATACTTTACCATCGTTCACATTTTTATCGCTTTACCTTTAACTGTTTGGACTCCAATCGCTTGTCGATAAAATTATGTTACCAGTTTTAAATGTAAAATGATATACAATTCTGTTTGGCGCTATATAGCCTCTCAGTGCCGATGCGCCGTAAAATAGAAATCAATCAATCAATCAATCAACAAGCCATTGCTGTAAGCGTCACTCTTCATCGAGTGATTACATTTTGCTCTATTTACCTACCACCAAACAGTAACCTAGTTCCAAACGAACTATATACCCTTGTCCAACAACTTCCTGCACCATTTGTTTTACTCGGATATTTAATGCCCATAATATTTTATGGGGATCAAATCATATAAGTGACAGAGGTCACAAAATTGAGGACTTTATTTTTAGACACTATCTGTGTCTCTATAATACCAAAACACCTACATATCTACACCCAGGCACGGGTACATACACATGCATCGATTCGACAATTTGTTCTCCCCCGCTGCTTTTGGACTATGAATGGAAGGTCGCTGATGATCTTCACAGTAGCGATCACTTCCCAATCTCCCTTGTAAATCTTAACTCTACAATTGATGAAGTAATTCCACAATGGAATGTAAAGAAGGCCGACTGGGTCAAGATCGAAATACTCTGCAAAACTATGCTGAATGAGGACACAGTTTTCAATGTTAACGATCCCATTCAGCTTTTTACATCTATTTGAATAGAAATTGCAGATGACTCTATTCCCAAGTCCTCTACCAACTGTAAAAGAATGCTAAAACTTGGGTCACTAAGGAATGTACGAAAGTCATTAGACTACGTCGAAAAGCATTAAACAAATTTATTAATCATCCGACGCCAGAAAACTTAAATATATATCGCATTGCCCGAGGCAAAGCTCGTCGCACAATCAGGGAAAGTAAAAGAGCATCATGGAAGAAATATGTTTCTTCTTTAAACCCTCGTTCCTCTGTTCAGAAGGTTTGGATACTGTACGCAAACGAAACGGAAAGAACAAACAAAACCCTCTCCGACACCTGCAACTAAACAATAACAACTTTAATTCAAAACGTGACATTGCAAAAACTCTTGCTGACAGTTTCTCCTAAAATTCATCATCATCTAATTATACCGAAGCCTTCCAAAAACTTAAAGCTCAAAAAGAAAAGTCACGTTTAAAATTCACATCCAACAACTTGGAAAGTTATATTCTGTTGTTCTCATTATCGGAACTTAGGGAGGCTTTATGTAAGGGTAAAAAGAAGGGTTTTAACCCAAACCCTTGTTTTTACCCTTACTGCTATGTATAAATTATCCCACCACCCCTTTTTTTTCAAAATGTATTAGTAAGGTTTCTAACCACACACACCCTTCTCTGTTATTACAGTGTTATTAAATTCAGGAAAGAGAGTTATGTGTATGAATTATATTCTCAGGTAAAATTCCTTGTACATCCAATGAAAGGTATTTTATAAAAACAACAGGTAATAAACAATTATTTACTAATAATTCATCCATCCAGGTAAGCTCGTGTCATACAGGGTATGCAGACAGGTATTTTATAACCAGACAAAACAACAGGTTTTGTACATCCAGGTAATTTAATAAAACGTGTTTTACAAAAAACAACAGGTGTTAATAATTCATACATCCAGGTAAGCTTGTCATACAGGGTGTGCAGACCGGTATTTTATAACCAGACAAAACAACAGGTGGGAAGGTCAAATTAATAAATCATCCAGGTAAGCTTGTCAGACAGGCTATGCAGACAGGTATTTTATAACCAGACAAAACAACAGGTGGGAAGGTCAAATTAATAAGTCATCCAGGTAAGCTTGTCATATAGGGTGTGCATACGGGTATTTTATAACCAGACAAAACAACAGGTGGGAACGTCATGATTCATCTAGATAAACTCTGTCATACAGAGGTGACGAATTTGTTTGAACAGAGCATGCGTGGAATGTTCACAAATTATTCTAAAGAGGGCAAGACAGACGGGTTTTATTATCAGTCTACCACAAGATTTCATCGGAAAACGTGTGCTGTGCAGGGTGGAAATTAAACTACGCATTAGAACGTGTCGATTTCAGTTAACACGGGCAAGACGGAAATTAAGCTACGAATTAGAATGAATGTGAGAGGTAAGTTATATTATTTTATACATCGTGACTAATGATTAATGTTTCAACTGTTGATATTAAAAATACTTCACTATCACGATTATAGATACTAAATTTTACTTTACCGCTCACACAACGACGGGACTCAAACAAGTCTTTTATTTCTGGTTTGTTCAGAGGATATTTTTGTCGATAAAATACACTTTTGACCGATCTAGATCAATTGTGAGTTTAGTATATTTTTGTTGGCTAATGGGGCTGTGAAAGTTTTTAAATTCCACTAGCAACTTTTGATACAATTGTTCGATATAATTGAAATACACGCTATTATCAGATTTGATGAGCGAAAGTTTTAGCTTGTCACGTGTTCCATTAAAACATATACCTGATGTTTCATTATTAAATTCAACTGTCAATTGTTTACCGTCCATCATTAGATATTTGATGTTACTACTGTAACTATTTGTCATTATCAAATTTTCAAACATAATTTTATAAGTTTAGATAAAAGTTTAGTCACAATGACAATACCCAAGAGCAAATGTATCTACCCCTTTTTCGCAATAGCGTTTGTCATCAAAATTGCACAATCCACGTTTGATAATGACATCTGTTTCAAGCTTATGATGTTTTGCTCGAATTGCCATAGCTCTCATAAAACTAACACCACCATCAAGTCATCAAATTGCATAAACTTTTTAACAAAATTACGAGGCAGACCTTTTGCTTTTTTTGTTATTTCATTATTTTCTAACAATACGGCATACATTTTGCTGCGTAATCCGATAAAATATTTGATAGCGCTCGATTTCATTTTATCTTTGAACTTACCAATAACCTTTTTATTTGTGTCATGAAATTTACTTTCACGTGGGTAATCAGAAAGATCAAACAGATGTCGAATATTGTACATGTCCTGATAGATATCTTCACATTCGATTTCATATGCGAGTGAATTAGTATCAGTAAACAATAATCTACTGGCTGGCCACTGAATTTTAGCAAAATTATAATGAAAATCATACATCAGCCAATTTGATAAATCTAACACTGCAGCTCCAACATAGATCGGCTTGTTTAGTTTTAGATTTGTTTTTCTAATTTTGTATTGCAACAAGATATTCATTAAATATTTTCATGCTCACAAAATCATCGTCTGACACAAGTTTGTTTCTGCGATTGATATAATTAACTAGTTCGATATTTACGCGTCTCCTAATATTCTCCATCGTCTTACCAAAAACGGAATTCTTCATCAGTTTAAAGAAGTTTTTCTCATACTCTGTTTTCGCTGCAGCCCTTCTTAAAGTGTTTGAGTTAATATAACCTCTCATCCACGGCGATTGATTAAATTTTAGTACACAATGAACTTTTCTCAACACAAGACCAGCATCGACTGCTTGTTTTAAAACTTTGTAATGCAAAACATAATGACGTTTATGAATCAAATTTGGTACTAGTTTCTTGACAATAGAATGTTGTCTTAGTGATGCTAACGCTTGTTGATCTTTTGATAACAAGCTATAATCTATAACCATCGATTCTGCACAGAAAGGGTAATCGTTATGCAATTTGTGTAGCGAATTTGGATAATTAAGATCAACTTCAACGAAATAGGAAACATCGTCGGGTATCTTTTTTTCTGTTTCAGATAGAAATCGATTAGCCGTGATCCAATGAAAGCCAACAAGAGGCATTGGTTCTATCATTGAACCACCATAAAGATTATTGCAATCTAGATAAACTAAATATTTCGAAGGGAGCTCAGGGTTATACTGTTTCAAATATCTGTTGTTTGGTTCAGCATATTTTTTTGTTATCACACTAATACCGCCTCTGTTACCCTTGTCAATAAAATTGAACATATCGACGTCAGCCAGTAATTCTAACCTTACCTTACTAAACTTTAGCAAAGCATCCCATGACAGCCCAGGGGCAGAATAATACCAGCAAGGATCTAGTCCGTAATTGTCATAAGTCACTTCACGAAAACCTTCAAAAACATCTGCTAATAATAACACGTCAGTTTTCAAATACAAATCATGATAATCACCAAATGTCTCACAATCAAACTCTTTCCAGATATCTTGTGCATACTTGTACTCGTCATCGGTTATATTTTCGTTTTTACGTTGCGAGTAAAATGTATCTTTGCCAGGTAAAGATGTTTCATCAAATTTACTCCAGTCGTCGAGATACTCGTATGGAAAAACTCCTTTTTTAGCTAGTAGATTAAATTTATCTCCAAAACAATTTCTTAGGTTATCAAATTTACTACAACCTTTCACTAACTCATCTAACGATTCTGCCATAAACTGCAGGCTGTCAATGAAACGCAATTTACCTAGCGTAACTGACATGTGCTTTTCAAAATTATTTGGAATGCATTTGATGACGTTATCGAGTTTTAGACGAGATTTTATTTTAGGATCACCAAAAGTTTCTACTATAATGTTACTATCATATCCCCGAAAATTGTGAAGAATAACCGGAATAAAATCTGGAGCATGAAATTTTAAATTACACTGATTATGAGCCGCTCCACGGTACTGTCCGGTCAAATGGCAATGGTCATGTACTTTTTTGTCAGTCCTGACATTGTCAGGGTCAAAAGCTTTTTCACAAATATAACAAATTTCCGCTTGCTCGTGATCGGATTCTTGTTGAGGTGTTAATTTTAACACTGGTGTTACTCTTTTTAAACGATAAGTAATATTGTCAACTTCATTATTTAACTGCTTGAGAAGCCAGACAGCTGGATTTTTACCACGATATAATTTGATTGGTTTAGATAATCTAGAATCAGTACAACAAACTACCTTGTACGCTACTCCACACGGAACATGATTTTGAATTTTTCTCGTACTCGATTGGTTAAGATTATTCTCTACGCCAAGTACAGGTTGAAGTAAACACTCGAAATCAGCGTATATGACGAAAGGAATTTTTAGTTTGTGATTATGATGGACAAACTGTAACACACTATCTTTTTTAGATGGCATTGTTATTCTTTGTACATCACTACAGTACTGCAAATGCTTTTGTAATGTTTCATTGTTTGTACAGCCATGCAAGCAGCGGTAACAAAATAACTTTTTATTCCTATTTTTATTGTACAGTCTACCAACTAGTCCGTTAAAGTTTTTAATCCAAACGTAATGATTTTTATAAAATAGTAAATTTATAGTCGATTCTGAAGCTTTTTCTGAAATATATCTCGGATATACATCCTCTTTTTCATCTAGTCCGAAAACGTTAATTGAAACATTATTTTGCTTTTCAAATTTTAGTATTTGATTTTCTGCCACTGGAAAGTTAATATCTTTAAAATTTAATATAGACACGTGACTGATATACATCTCAACGCGATCAGCGTGTTTTTCTGCTGAAAATAGCGCGGAAAGAGAAGCCCATTGGAAACATTTGTTATCTACGTTTTTGATGTTTATACAACATCTTTTACTTTTTATATTTGTTGGCAGGTCAATATACGAACTACCTCGTAATGCGTTATATTTCATCGTGTGAAACAATATTTCTTTGATCGTTTCAAACTTCCAACCCGAACCTAATTCGGCGAATTCCTATTTTTTCCCCAAATTTCTAGGTGTATTTCATCAAATAGTGATAACAGATCAGTCCCAAGCAAAACACGTCTTGATTTTGCGCTCATATAAGGATCTGTAAATTCTATCTTTTCAGTTGATTCTTCCGTTACAATTAGCTTTGAAAATAAAACATGATATTGCACTAATAATATGATACTTTTGTGTTTTTCGAGCTCACGTTTTACAGTTGTCTGTAGTAGGTGGTAAAGATTTGTTGCAGTAAAATTTACTAAAACATTTTGATTATCAAACCGATAACTATTGTCAAAACCTGGAAAAGCAGTCACTATTTTATCAGGTTCTCCCATAAAGCTTCTCTTGGCTATATCACGCAATTTTAACATTTTTATACTATAATGTAATATCTAATTGATAATTTACCTCACACTGCGCGTGCGCTAAACAACAATTATAGATAAAAATACCTATAATATAATGACAGCAAATCTGACAAACACATCTGAGCAAGAAACATATCAAGTTCACCCGAAGTATAACTTTACCTCACACTGCGCATGCGCTAAAAATCAATTAGAGATAAAAAAATATCACCTATAATATAATGACAGCATATCTGACAAGCGCACGTGAGCAAGAGATATATTATATTCACCCAAAATACAACTTATACGCTGGAAATACATTAGGTTGGGTTATAAACATTAAAACTGGAATATCTGTTGGCAAATTAACGTCAGCGGGTTATCAGTTTAGTGTAAAAGGAGATAATACTGAGAGGATTACAATGCTTAGAAAAGATTTTATTTACACGTTGTTCTGCGATGACAGCATTCCAGAGGAATGGCGTGTATATCACGTGAACGGTAAAGTCACTGATGATAACGTTGAAAACTTATCCTTAGAAGATGAGTTTAAGCTGCATCCGCTCTTTGATTTATACGAGGCTAACGATCGCGGTATTATTACAAACAGAAAAACTAAAAAAAGTTATTGGTTCTATAGGTAATATGGGATATCCTCAAGTAGAAGTTAGAGGAACACTAGGAGATTTTGTTAATTATAAATCGCATTGGTTTTATTTATAAGGTGTTTATCAGATGTTTGCCCAAAGGTTTGGTTATTAACCATATTAATAACGTAAAGACTGACAATCGATTGGAAAATCTGGAATTAGTGACGCAGAAGGAAAATGTGAGAAAAGGAAAAAATAGTAATGGTATTAATTTTAGATGCCCAATAAAAAACCTGTTGTTTCAAAAAACACCTCGAAACAGATGAGGATATCAAATTCAAATCGATTACAGCTGCGGCAAAGCATTATAAAAAAGTCTATGTCAGTAAAATTTGTAGCTGATAAAGCAATAAAATCAACTTTTTCAAGAGAATACAATGCCAGGATTGTTTTTAGATATGATGATCAATAATATTTTGTAATTCACTTTTAGTCAAACATTGATGAGCAAATGCTATGATATCATCGCAATCAAATTTTAGCGTCGTTAATGCACTTTCATTAATTTTATTTTTTTCTGCTGCTGTTAGCAATATTTTATGAGAATCACCTTTCATTACAATAACGTCAGCATAATATGCACTATAACCCAACAAACTTTTTCTTACCGCTTCAGATAGTTCATTGTAATTTAATATATTAACTTTTTGGTGATATTTTAACTCATCAGTCATCTTCTAACAATAATTTAGATAAAATATTATAACAAGGGACTTGATGTAACGACTCGCTGAATTATACGAAGAAGATACTAGTGATGAGGTCACGCATAGTATTACATTTTCCAAAGATTTCATAGACAAATCTGTTGGTTATAGTGAAGATGATATTTTGTATAACAACGAATCTGATGATGATGGTGAAATAGTCACTGTTGCTGACAGATCTAATTACAGCAGATCAACAAGTGAATGATATAATGCCAAGTATCACATTGTAAAAAAAAAATAATGAAATTTAATTTTACCATTTCCAAACAACAACTGTTTTGGCAGCTAATCAGACCTTTCATAAACATCAATATTCCAGGCCGACAAAACAAATATCAAATTCGATTTCATATTTGTCAAGATTTTTAATCTAATGACGATCTCTGACGATCGCAGACAATATCTAATATCGTTATGTAAACCAGTAAAAGGTATATCTGTCAAACAAAAGTATGAGGAAATTTATAATAACATTATATCATAATTTGTTTGGTTGGGATCCAACTGTTAAATTTATCGCTATACCCACGCCATTTGACTAAACTTTTATTTCCTTTTTTCCTAATTACTTTTTCAATAACGAAGACATCCTGCTCAGTTTTCTGTAGCTATTGTTCGTAAAAACTACCTATGAGAGGTTCCCCTGCCAGATCTTTTAAAGCGTACGTTACAGGTATTGTTAAAAGTACCTTATCAACTACAAATACTTCTTCGCTCCAGTTCGGAGTAAATCCTTTTGCAAATACCATTTTTATCAAAGACATTCTAACTTTATCACCAACCTTAAATTTATGTCTGCGGTACATGTTATCATTTGCTAATATCGGATTTTTATATCATTATTAGGTGACATTTTGATGGTTCGATATTTCGTGTTATTATATTCGCCAACGATTTGAGAAAGGTCATCGATGTACCTGTTGGTGTTTTTAGCTGTCATATGTTTGTGTATTTTCTCGTTTAGCGTGCGATTAAATCTCTCAACAACAACGCTTTTACCTTCATTTCCTGTAACATATTTTTTATATTATTTTGTTCTTGAAACTGTGCAAACTTTTTGTTAAAAAACTCAGATCCGTGATCAGTCCAGATTTTATTTGGTTTTCTTTCTGTACTCGTTATTATTTGTCTTAGCGCATCAGTCATTGAAGTCCCTGTCTTATCTGAAACAGGTACACTGAAAGCGTATTTACTAAAAACGTCTATAACATTAATCAAATATCTTTTTGGAGCACCATCAGCGCCAACGTTAAACTGAGCTAGATTGGATACATCCACCAAATCTATTGCCCAGATATCATCTACACCATTAGCGACAACTTTACGTCATGGGAACTTTTTTTTTAGGTCTGTGTAGTTCGACTGCAAGATCATCGTATCCTTTTTTTTCCCCGAGTCTGAGTTTATATTTTGCTCCAATTATTCCCTGAACAAATCTTCTATCAAAACGTTCTCGTAGATTTGTTGGCTCCATATCACGTAATTTGTCTAACATTACTTTATCACAATCTGATTTTGAGTTTTCATGATCACGATAACAGATATCATGACGCATTGCTATTGCATCCACTTGATTGTAAGGCTCTTGTCCTGGCAACGGATTATCGTTTTCCTCTAGTTGTTGATCTAGCGGACTGTAAGGTCCTGTATACCGATGACCTGGCAAAGTCCAACCGCCTTTTGGTTTTGGCAATTTTCCAATAATTTTATGTATATCTATACCTGACCCTATTATTTCTTTGTTGTTACAACATTGACAGTATGCGACAATTTTATTTTGCTCAAGACACAAATCTCTGACAAAATCACAGTTGCATATCATTCTATATTTTTAGTCGTCTACTAAAATAATATCAGGATAACCGGATCCTATCGACACTGTCGCTGGTGACACTGTCGCTGGCGACGTCGCTGGGGACGTTTTCTTTAAAAACATATTTTGTCTTTTCCGCAGACTGTACAAAAACTTTTTAATATTATCCTGTTGTTTTTTGTTTTTTTCTGTTGTTTCATTAATATTTTCTGTTTTAGTTCTACACTTGAGACAGTATGTTGACATTTTTATATTTTTAAGTTTAGATAAAATTAATTGCAATCTCATTAACGTGAGAAGGTTGCTTGTCAAACTTTAAAATAAATTTTAAAAAATTGAGATTGCTCCCAGAGCTATTACTCTGGGACATCTGTCGGATAAACATAATAAAATAATATCCGCAAGCAGAAGTTCCAACAGGTTGGAGTTGATTTGACGAATAATATATCTTTTAAAATTTTTTTATTCATATACTTTTTTATTACATCGCTTGGAGGACGTCCAAACGAGTCGAAATAATTATTATTATAAACTGCTACCCAATGTGTGCCGGATCCGTCATTAAAATCTTGTATATTAATAACACACGAACTTACAGCTGACGGCGACTTTATTACTGCGAGTTCATCTTTAGGAAAAACTCATTGAAATCCAGGAACCGCTTTTAACTTATCAATGATATCAAAATTACTCAACGTGGTGGTCGAGTTCCTGGTAATGTTAGACCACGCCCGATTCCTAAAAGATTTGGCAGCAGACTTTCCGCTAGTCCCGCCAAAAGTATAGAGAACGGAATAATTCCTCCTTGTTTTGCTTGTTTGCGTTTTGGTGTTGTTTTCTTTTTTTTTTGTTTTCGTTTTTTCTGGCGATTTTGTTGTTGGTGATTTCTTTTTCCGTTGTGGCATTACAATATATCATTTACATAAAATTTACAATTTTTTTTTTTA
This sequence comes from Potamilus streckersoni, assembly GCA_016746295.1. Taxonomy (NCBI): domain Eukaryota; kingdom Metazoa; phylum Mollusca; class Bivalvia; order Unionida; family Unionidae; genus Potamilus; species Potamilus streckersoni. The sequence continues at coordinate 154,359 of JAEAOA010000822.1, read as the reverse complement.
TTCCACTTCCATGAATGATACCATTACCCTCAACAGCTTTCTTCGTTGCGCCAGAGACTGCTCCTGACATTGCTGGTAGTCCTAATGTTCCCAACACTGACAAAACGTTAGGTATTATTGTACTAGTTAATACTGATAATGCCGGACCAAGAAAACCACCTTTAACGACAATATCGTTTGCCATCGCTGTCATTTGTGCAGCACACAAATTTAAAACAAAAGTTTTTTTTACGATCATACCTCTTTACTTGATTTTTTGTTAGCATTAATTTTGTTAAAACTCCATCAGAAATTTTTGGATTGATTTTTAATGATACCTGTTCTCGCTTTGCAATAGCAGCTACTAATTTTTTAACTTGACCATCGGTCAAATATACTTCTTTTACAATATATTTTGCCATTTTATATAACAACTATAGATTAAACTTGAACTGTCATTTTACCTCCAATAGAATCTACCGTGATAAATCTATCACTAATCACTAATGCGTATACCTATTCAACGGCGCTATTGGAACCGCTCCAAGTGTCCATCTAATTTCAATATCTGCTGTGCTGTCTACAATTCGCTTGTTATGTTTACTAACATCAAAATGAAATATAGGATAAAGTGTACGAAATTCCTCTGCTGATATCTGAGATCCATCTTCAACATCTTGATATTTTTGTATTGCGTCAAGCAGGTACATGTACGGTCGAGAAATATTTTTATTAGCGTCATCAGCAAAATTGCACTCGATAGCTCGTTCTGGATATTGCTTTGAATTTAATCTAGCGTATATTCGTCTGATATCAGCGTGTTCAAATATTGCATTATTTTGTTGTTGGTTGCCTCGTCGGGCGTGTTGTTGAAATACGATAAATATGTGTCTCGGCAGTTGTTCGTTTGATGTTGTTGTATTCCTCCACGTGTAGTCAGTAGTATTTGGAACCGCTGTCTGATATATTTTATGCTGCTTAAAATAAATTTTGTTTGTATGCTTATCAAACGTGTTATTTAGCTCTGACATTTTAGTGATTGATGGTGTTATACGTAGCATCCACAAAGCAAGTTTGTTTATGATAAACTGTACTTCTGCACCTCCAGATCTAAACAAGCAGTCGTTTTGTTCTGCTCGATCTAAAATAAGCGTATGTTTTACTCCACGGAATACTTTATCATAATCGCGACAAAAGCCGAAAATCATGCTTAGCGGAAGCTTCATTGTAATTTGACGTGATCCTGCTGTAAGTTTTCTTCGCCTAGCAAAACCTTCGTTATAGCGTGGATTTCTCACGTCAAGTGTGTTAAGAAGTAAATTTAACATCGCAGTACCGTTTGCATCTGCAGCTGGTGGTGTTATATTTAGATTATTAAAAGCTGCCTTAAGAGAAACTCTTGTAGCGTTTGCATTAGCAGCTGCACCTGGTGCGGCAATACCTAGCGCGTTTGCATTAGCATTGAGAAAATTTCTCACAATTACAGCATTTTCATCTGCATTAGCTCCATGTACTATAGCGCCTCTCTTAAAACATTCAGTTGATTCAGCTATACCCCGTCCAGTATCCTTAAACCACATCATGTTGGTTGCAGTTGGTCTCGAGTAATCGTCGGAAAATGAAATAATATTTAAAATTGTACTTGCAACTTGTAGATGACCTGAAATATCTTCTATAGTTTGATTGGCCAGTTGATATCTAGCACTTTTGAAAAAAACTCCAGCCGTTATTTATAAGAGCTACTTCTGCTCCAACTGCAATTACAGCAGGTGGATTGGCTACTGTCATAATCTGACCACGAACTGCTAACATAGCCTTATGTGGCAGTAGAAATACATCTTCGTCTCTGGTGTTAAAGGTTCTGATACCAGCTTTATTTGGTTCGTTAGAATTCTCATCAAGATACTCAACATATTCGAATTCTGTCACATCGTTGTCGATGTCATAAGATTCTGTTAACTCGAGATAATTTTTAACAGACATTTTATTTTATTAGATTGTATAAAAATTTTATTGCGGAACTGTTACTTTAGAACTTTAGATATCAATTTTTGTATGATCTTCTCGCCGTTTGGTCATAATCATTTTTTTTTGTTGTTGTTATCATATCTCGATGAGTTTCTTTTGTTGGAGCGATTTCTGAGATAGCTTGTTTTATTTCAGATGCAGTCGGTGGGTCTCTTTTTATTTTATCAGCTATTTTTTGTCCAACCGCAGTCCCAGTGGCAGATGCAGCTCCAGTTGCAAAAGCTTTACCCGCGTCAAAAGCAATTGGTGCAACTTTACGCGCTATACCTGGAATATTTTCAATAACTTTAGTAAAGATATTTCCAAAAAAATCCTCCTACTATTTTTCTTCGATAAATCTTTTTTCTTTGTTTCATTATATTTGATGTTGCATAATTTTTACTTTTGCTCGCGTAGATGTAAATAATAAGTTACAACTTCATTATTAACATGTAACTGTTTTCTTGATTGATCTGTCAACTGCATTATTATACTTGATATTTGATCTTCAACGTTTAAAGGATAATAGATAATATGTCGTGGAGTTATTTGCATGAGAGAACCTGGCGAACCTTCTGGTGCGAAACTGTAAGTCGTTTGACCTTTGCTACCTTTTGATGTATAAGAACCAGAAGCAATAGAGCAATTTACCAATATCGTATTTACTTCTGTTATATTTACTGGCAGTTCACTGTCATATGTAATAGGCTGATCAAGTGCATCGTAACTTATTTTAGTAAATCCCAACAGTTGTGCAATACTTCTTTCTCTTGGTTCAAGACCGATTAACATATTTTTCAAAGTTATCCTAGCTCGTAATGTGTTATAATTAGCAGCCAATTTAAAATCATCAGCCACACCGCCAGCTTTTGTTATGAGCTCTTTGTATGTCCTGTTTAGATCAGTAATATTATAAGCTCCTTGCGGAATTTTTTTTTTTGTTGTAGATATTGAAGAACTTGTAAACGTAATAAACTGCATTTCATCGTTAACATCAGTTTTCCAGCAAGTACAAGAGATTAATCCAATCTCATATTGTTTTGAAGGATCTAGTTGGATAGGCGGAATATAATTTACTGAACAATTCGCGCTATCTATCGAAGACTCACTAGAGTTTAGTAATAATGTTGTTTGCATTTCTTTTATATTATATCATTTTACAAAATTAAGTCGCCGCGATTAAGTCGCGGTATAAAGTTTCATATTCGTCAGATGTTAATAATTCACTCGATCTTAGATGATCAAGTATGTCAATGATTTCATTATCAAGTTCAACACTATCATTCCCAGCATCCTTTGATGATATTAATAACATTAATCTACCTATCATTTCAGTAGTTGAAGTAAATATTTTTACACCAGTTCCTGTTTTTACTTCTCTACTTTCTTCTACACGAGTTTTATCGAGTGTATCAAATTTTCTTTTAAAACCCCACCCTTTACCAAAAGGGTTTGCTTTACTATTTTCTGCTGTTTTTTTTTAAACATGAAAGCAATAACACCATATCTCATCCTATTATAAAGTAGATGCATATTCTCAATCTCTGTAGCCGTGTTTATTTCCTCTTTAGCAGTAACTCCGTCCTTAAATATTGCATCTAATATATCGAGTAATGTTTGATATTCTGCATCAGTCCACCTGCTTATATTATTAATATCTATTATATTTTCTTTCTTTAAAAAATCATCATACTCACTACCTTTTATTACATCATCTGCTCTTTTTATAAAATGAAGTCTTTGATCTCCAACTTCCATAAACTTTACAGTAACATCACCAACTCTTTGTTGTTCCTCTTTGATATCTTTTATGTCTCCAGATAAATTTTTTATAATATTTGTTATTCCTTGCGTTGTTAACTCTGATAATCTTCGCTCAAGTTTCAGCGGATTGTTTATCAATCGATCTGTTTCAGCTTGTCTAGCCGCAGGATCAGCTATATTTGCTGTAAGTGCCTCAATTAGTTTTCTTTTTTCTTCATCAGATCTAGTAACAAGTTTTGCAGCAGCTGCTTACTATTGTTCTTTAACAATTCCAACCAAACCTTTTTCCTGCAGTTGTTTAAGTTCTTCTTCAGACAGTGGTTTAGTTTCAGGTGGTTTACCTAATAGTGCTTCAGTAACCGACTTGAAAATTGTAGCTGTTGCTTCTGTAGCAGTTACTTGCCCACGTCGTGCTTGTTGTACGTTTTTACTTTTTGCTTAAGTAATGCCTGAGATTGAGCAAGTTTTTTTTAGATCTTTTATATGTTGTCTGTATCTTGCTCGTTTGTCTATTATTATTATTATAAATTTTATAAAATTGAAACCCCTTACTGTAAGTAAGTGTCAATACAACAGCGAAACATTTTAGTTGGATCATGTGTAAGTTTATCAAATAAGAAAAAGTTGAATTTATCTTTTGTAGCATTATGATAAAGTTCAATAAACTTATCTTTTGTCACGTCACCGCATTGCTCGCTTGCAATATTTCTAATGTCAACATTGTCCAGTCCTGAAAATAATATAAAACAACCCGTATTTCGCCTAATAAATCTGTCAACATTAAAAAATCCTTGAGCGAGATAAACAGAATTACACTGTTTGTTACGTGACAGTGAGAAATATGATCTTATTTTATCCATCTCCATGTTATTTAGCGGAATATCGTCAAAAATTACTATCTTGTGTTCATCTGCATCAAGTTGATTAACTGGAATAAGATCTTCTGGCTGCCTAATTATAAAAAAATCTTCACCAGTCTTAAGTTCATCACAAAGCTTGTCATTATACTCGCTTAATAACTCATACTTATCTTGCTGTGGATTGATTGTGTAAATATAAACTCTGTCATAGTTAAAATTCTTACCAAGAAGCAAGTTCATAAGCAAATTTGTTTTCCCCGAACCAGTTCGCCCAACAATAAGATAATGACAATCAGGAAGTTCATTCTTATGTTTATGCTTCACCAGTCTCTCTGTATCAAAGTTTAATATCGACGATTTTGCCATTTTGTATAATATTAAACTAGTGTTGATAAATTTTATCTAGGATAGTAAATAATGAGTTACTATACAAAATTTGGAACACTATCAGAAGATTTATCCACAGAAGGTTATCAAGGTGACTTATCCAAATATGCAACTCTTGATCAGCTCAAAAATGAAATCAATAATTTACTAAATGTTGCTAGTGTGGATCAAAATGAAGTCGTCATTTTCCAGGACAAAGAAGGACGATTAATGACCAGTAATGTAAAACGGTCAGATGTACTTGTACGAAATCCAAGTGGGAATATTGTTATGAAACAAAACAAGATTACAGATCTTGGAAACCCAACTACAGATGGAGACGCTGCCACTAAGAAATACATCGATGATAAGGACGTTCTAATCAGTAATGAAATAACAGCGTTCAAAAATGAATTTACCGGTCGCGTGAATACGTTTAAAGATTTTCGCAGAATTATAAACAAAATTAAATATGAATTTTTTGGAAATCCATCAAATTTTAACATTACACTCGCTAATATTAACACAAAATTCAATGAAATTATTAGTGGAATTCCTAATATTGTTGAGAAAACGAGTATGATTAAAATTCCTCATAAACAGATTAAAAATTGTCGTGTATACTGTTGCTTCTGGGTCTGGTATGTGGATGCGGCAAAGTAATAGTTCTATCAAATACACTGCGGAGGTTTATGGTGTGTATAGATCTTCAGTGCTTAGCATTATAAGGTTTAAATTATCTTCCAATTATTCACGTAATCAAATTTTGACTGTTGAGATTTCTGAAACTGTAACTGTAACAATAGATAAAAATTCTGAGGAAGGATTTGTACTTCATCCAGTCGATGAAAATTTAAGAGGCCCTATACCTTATTGGTGGTGTTTGGAATTTGTAGCTGAATTAGAATAACCAAGCATAGGGATTATGTAAACAAATATTATAATGAAAAGAAGTATAGTTGATTTCAATCACATTTCAAAAGATATTCCAGTACAGGTTGTGGACGCACTATTACAATACTACAAATATTATCATAAAAAACTTTATTACGTAAAAAAAGTTACAAAATACTACAACAAGATCCTTCGAGTAATATCATATCTACCCTTGTTAATGACTAGTTCTGGTATAATTTCAAGTGCGGTATCATTAAATCCCTTTTTGTTTATCATATCCGATATTGGTGTTTCACTTACAGCGGCGTGTAAAAAAGTAGAACCAAGACTTTTAATAAAAAAGCATAGCTGCTTAACATCTTTAAAAACCTACAAGAAACTACTTGATCAGATCCGGTCTTACCTACGAGGAGTCAAATATAATATGGATGATTTATTACGTGAATTTCGTATTATTGACAATATGTTAACAGACATTCTACCAATGAGGGTTAGCAAGTATGAAAAAAATTATCAAAAAAATATGAGTAACGTATAATTTTATCTAAACTTAAGGTACCTTCCCTAATGCTAGTTTAATTTCCACCTTGCAAATGTTAACTGAAATTGCTACGCTCTAATGCGCATTAAGAACCTACACACAGGTAAACATGTAAGGTTTTTTCCCTACCTGTAACTGCAATATAAAATCCAGGTAAACTGATAGATCTTATCTTTTCCGACTGAAATTTTTTCTAAATTATATAAAATAATATCACTTACCTCTCACATTCATTCTAATGCGTAGTTTAATTTCCACCTTATTAACTGAAATCGCCACGTTCTAATGCGCAGTTTGATTTCCACCCTGCACATCATATGTTATCCAATGAAAATCTTGTGGTAGACTGATAAAACCCGTCTGTCTTGCCTTCATTAGAATAATTCGTGAACATTCCACGCATGCTCTGTTCAAACAAATTCGTCACCTCTGTATGACAGAGTTTATCTAGATGAATCATGACCTTCCCACCTGTTGTTTTGTCTGGATATAAAATACCCGTCTGCACAGCCTGTATGACGAGCTTACCTGGATGATTTATTAATTTGACCTTCCCACCTGTTGTTTTGTCTGGTTATAAAATACCTGTCTGCATGCCCTGTATGACAAGCTTACCTGGATGGATGAATTATTAACACCTGTTGTTTTTTGTAAAATACCTTTTATTAACTTACCTAGATGTACACACTTGTTGTTTTGTCTGGTTATAAAATACCTGTCTGCATACCCTGTATGACACGAGCTTATCTGGATGGATGAATTAGTAATTTGACCTTCCCACCTGTATTTTTTTATAAAATACCTTTTATTGGATGTACAAGGAATTTTACCTGAGACTATAATTCATGTACATAACTCTCTTACCTGAATTTAATAACACTGTAATAACAGAGAAGGGAAGTGTTGTTAGAAACCTTACTAATACTTTTTGAAAAAAGGGGGTGGGATAGTTTATACATAGCAGTAAGGGTAAAAACAAGGGTTTGGGCTAAAACCCTTGTTTTTCCTTGCTGACCATGATACATCCACTGCGCCTGATGAAATACATTACCAGTTTTCGAAACACCTTCCAGAATCATCATTAACAACTCTTTTGAAACTCTTGAATGATTTATGGCTTATTTGTAATATACCAAAAAAACTGGAAAGAAACAACTGTAACACCAGTTCCCAAACCCGGTAAAGATAGCGAAGACCCCAACAGCTATCGATCAATTGCACTGACAAGCTGTGTGTGCAAAACAATGGAACGAATGATCAATTCTCAGCTTCTCTGGTACTTGGAAACTAACAATTTAATATCTCCTTTCCAAAGTGGCTTTCGATATGGACGGAGTACTAATGATCATCTAGTTAGACTAGAAACATTCATTCGTGATACCTTTATCAAGAAAGAACATTTAGTAGCGGGTTTTTTTATTTAGAAAAGGCTTAGGACACAACATGGAAGTACGGGATACTAAAAGACCTGCACGATCTGGGACTCAAAGGCCGTCTGCCCTCATTTATCTCCAATTTTCTCTCTGACAGGGAATTCAAAATTCGAGTGGGCTCTACCCTCTCCGATACGCACCAGCAAGAGATGGGTGTGCCCCAGGGCAGTATTTTATCTGTGACGTTATTTAACATCAAAATCAATAGAATCACCAAATGCTTAGCTCCCGGTGTTGATTGCTCATTATATGTTGACGATTTTTTAATTTGGTATCGATCAAAGCACATGCATACAATTGAGAGGAAACTCCAGCAAAATACCAATAAGATGCAAAGTTGGGCCAGTAATAACGGTTTCAAATTTTTAAAATCAAACACAGTATGCATGCATTTCTGTCAGTTGCGAAGACATCATGATGACCCTAAACTCACGCTGGATGGAACACTTATTCAAGTTGTTGAGGAAACAAAATTCTTGGGTATTTTATTGGGGTGCTGATAGAAAAGTCCTCTTTAATTTGTATAGAACATTTATCCGTTCCATCTTAGACTATGGATGCATTGTTTATGGTTCAGCTAGGAAGTCATATTTGAAAATGCTTGATCCAATTCATCATCAGGGAATAAGACTTGCTCTAGGAGCATTTAAGACATCTCCGTGTGAAAGCCGTCTCGCGGAAGCGAATGAACTACCTTTATCGCATCGCAGAGAAATGCTTTCTGCACATTATGCTCTTAAGTTACGATCCAACCCTCTGAACCCTGCTTTTTCGGCCGTTTTTCATCCAAATTACAAAGCTTTATACGTAAATAAACCAAATGCTATACCTTCATTTGGTATTAGAATATCATTCTTCTTTGACCAAATCAAATGTAATCTATCTTCAATCCAGAAAACATTTGTCTCGAAAACACCACCTTGGCTCATTAAGCAACCCCAAGTGATTTTTACGTTACACGATCGGAAAAAATCTGAGACAAACCCTATCCTATTCTTGAACTCTTATCATGATCTTCTCAATGACTTTACACATCATGCTAGATTTTATACCGATGGATCAAAGGTTGCTGATAAGGCTGCTGCAGCCTTCGTCAGTGGCAAACACATAACCAAAGAGCGTTTGCCAAATGATGCATCCATATTTTCAGCGGAAATCAGAGCAATAGACTTTGCTTTGACATTTATCGAATCTAAACACATTCTAAATAGTATTATCTTCTGTGACTCATTATCAGTGCTTCATGTGCTACACAATATCAAACTAGATAATCCACTATTGGTGAATGTTCTGGTCAAAAACTCTGAGCTTAGTGCCTCATGCAATATAGTGTACTGTTGGCTACCTAGCCATCTTGGTATTAGAGGTAACGAAGAAGCAGACCGGGCTGCTAAGATGGCCCTATCTTTAGAACCATCGGATTTTAAATTACCATATTCTGATTTTAAACCTTGTATCAAAAAGTATCTACGTCAAAAGTGGCAGGTATCATGGGATGATGCAATCAATAACAAATTTCATCCCATCAAACCAATCTTGGGAGAATGGACACCTTCCTACAGAACTATTCGTAGGGAGGAGGTTGTCATTGCAAGAATTAGAATCGGTCATACATACGTTGCCCACTCACACATACTAAAAGGTGAAGATCCACCAGAGTGCGTTCCTTGCAATGTACCATTTACTGTTAAACACTTTATGACCACGTGTTCCGACCTGCAACCTACGCGTGATAAATACTATAATGTACACGACATGCAGGAACTTTTTGACACTATTCAAATCACTAGTATTTTAGATTTCCTAAAGAAAGTAAATCTTTATTTTAAACTGTAACTTGTATGTCCTTTCCCAAACTAATTTTTAACTAATGCAAATACCAACTATTGTTTACATCTTTTCATCAAGATACATCATTTACATTTCCCGTTGATCGTGAACCAACATCTTTAGCTGTTATCAACATTTACCATTTTATATTTAACTACTATGGAGTTTTTACTATTTCGCTGGTCGATACTGAACCTTTCTTTTTACACATATGACCTACTGTATGGCGCTAAATAGCCTAAAAGTGCTGGTGCGCCGTTAAAATTAAATCAATCAATCAATGTACGCTCAAGCAAACTGTTTTTGTTTGTTTATTGCATACAATAGTCTGTCACGCTTCTTGTTTGTCAGCCATGTTTTGTGTTATTTATGTTCATTTTTACTGTTTACTGATTTATCTTCACTAAAGACATTCGCATGATTTGTTCTTCCCGAGTACAATATATTTATTTATTTATTTATTGGCATATCTAGTTTTAAAGCCCTTTCGAAGCTATTTTCAATTACAAAATATATATAATTTATCTGATATTTTGGTGCCCAAAACTATCATTAACAAAGATCCGAGCTGCAAACTTCTACCTTTTTCTTTATGTTTATCTGTCTATATTGTAGTATCGTTGTACTGTAGAAGTAGCGTAAAGCAAATGCTATGCAAAATTTTGTGAGAAACAAAATCATAAAAGTCGCTATTAGTCTTTGCACTGTAATGTCTGTATTAACAGTATATTTAAGATACAATAATTTCATATACGGTCGTACATGTTCCTTTGCACGTGCTCTACGGAATATGCAATCAATACATTAGTACAAGGTTAAGAAGCTCGAGGATATCAGCATACAAGGAACTAGGTGGTATTTTTGTTTAAACAATAGATATGGGTGGTCCAGAGAAGTTAAATTCCTTTATAATGGAGTGCTTTATTTGAAATTTATTTACGAAATCAGTTTTTTATATATCCATTCAGGAATCAAAAGAACACGACAACACAATGCTGTAGATTCACCTAAGGTCCAGCCAGTTTAATTTATAAATTATATGTTGTTGTTGTAGTTTTGGGGTTTATCGCCATTTTCAGCACACGATAGGCTATTCAATGCGGCCAGTAATAATAGTGGAGGAAGAAACCGGAAAATCCGCGGAAAGAACCACCGACCCACGAAAAGCTACTGGCAAGCTTTCTCACATATCCATATTCGCCGAATCTTAGACTCGAACCCACGCAGACAGAGGTGAGATAACAGTGATCCGTAGTGCTTTACACCACTCGGCCACTCGGGGCCCCCTATAATTTATCTCTAAGAGATAAAAAGGGCGTTCATAGTTCATGATATTAGAAAAATGAGGGGGCAGATTGATTACATTCTAAATCGTTCCGGCTACTCGTTGGTTTTTTGGAAATGATCATTCAGTCGTTTATAAACAATGGGGTTGGTAAAGTTTGGGCCCAAAACAATACAAATTTAACACGTTGTAGAGACATGCTTGTGAGTTCATTATGCTCTGTGCGTGTGTATGTATGTGTGCGGTCGTGCGTGCGTGTGTTCGTGCGTGTTTGTGTTTAGTGTTTTGATTTCTCTTTGGCAACATGCATGTGCTTGTGTCCCGAATCATATTATCAATTGTAGTGCTACATATTTGTAACAGATGGCATGGTCTGTGTACGTCTTGGTCGGAACACAATCTCATAATCACAACAGAATTCTATAAAACCTACCGCAGGCATCCACGTTGAACATGTTCATGGTCGTTGAATCAACAAAGCGCAGCTCAGATTACATTTCCCTACTAATCGATACGTGTAGTACGAAGTAAACACGTCTGTAATGTTTATACTTATTTAGCCTATAGTTGTTCCTACCACAAAATTCCCCTAAAAGACCGAGAAGTGTCAAGTAAAGTACGTTCAATGTTTGAGCCTGCACAGCTCGGATTGCCTCTACCTATATTTGGAAATTAGCTCTAGGCAAACGTAAGCCTAAACATCCGTCATTGTTTCGACGTGGTGTGGCTTGAGCTGATTACGTCATATTGATAGCGGACCGAGAACTTTTGTGGGATATGTTGCTTTACGCAAAGGGAACGAAAGAAGAACGAATAACTGCGATTCTGACATGTATTAGGTGGCTTGATTTCAGCATAAAGTAAAATAGAGTAAAATATACAAGGATGCCATGCAAATTGTACCAATGTTCTTCATGTCATGCCATGTCACTTAAAAACGGTGTACTATATAACCAGGCCAAAAAATGTCGATTTATTCTTTCACATACATGTCAAATACAAAATTCGGTAAATTAATTTAAAATATATTTCCAAAATAGAAACTGTCCCTACACATGTAATTTATACTGAGATGAACAAAGCCCATAATCTTAATAAACGTGAGACTGTAAACACAGCAAAATGTATAATAGAGAAAAACAATATAATCCCTCATAACCCAATATAGGCCATATAGTTATTAAATATTGGTGTCTCCTAAATTTATCAAATAAAAACAGCGAAAAAATTGGCCAATATAAATCAATTCTTTCTTATAGAAGACCCATTAATTGGCAATATTTTTAAACAGAACCAAACTGATAGAAAATTATATATATATATATATATATATATATATATATATATATATATATATATATATATATATATATATATATATATATATATATATATATATATATATATATATTAGTAGTTACAATAGAAAAGAAGCATTTTCTATACGTTATAAGAAATGTAAAAGATATCGGATGAACTCTTCAATATATTTCTAACAGAATGAATAATCGTCGCTTTCATATACATAATTAGAGAGATCCTCAGTTCTCCTCTAATATTTCAATAATTTATTATAACCAATCACTCTATACTAGAGTTTTCTTTCATGCCAATAGATATTGTACATAAAACATTAACAGACTGATACAAAGTTAGATACATTGTATATTAATGGCCTTATCACCAAGGCACTATATAAAATTGTATAAAATGTTATTAACAAAATCACAGGTTGTATATCCTTTCTAAAAACTGAATCTTGTGTATGATTTTGTATTTTATTGTTTTACTTTTTAGATAAGACACATCCATTCTAACATTGGTCACATTAATGACTGATATTACTAAGCTGCTAATTACTACAAGGCAGGTAAAAACGACATGGTCGTTTTTACAATCTCCTTATTAAAGTAATTGTTCCAGTTTCAGGATATAATCAGTGACATCATCGCTATAATCAGCTTTACTGTAGCTACTCCAATATCTATACTATAAGAAACAGACTTTTATTTCGCTGACTGCGTGTCTTCACCAATTCTACACGTCCCTCTACCTTTTAAAATACTTTCACATAGCATACTAAAGTTATTTCTACCTTTGCAAAAACGTGGGATAAAACAACTGGTGGCAATGCATTTTCTCATTTAAACTAAAGTCTGGAGCAGCGGTGGCTTAATGATTTGCCTGGCGGACTCGTGACCGGAAGGGTACTGTTCGAATCCTACCATGGGACCAGCCTGGGTTAGACACCATTGGGCAAGGAACTTACCCTATTTGCCTAGGAACTAAATAAACAATCCATGTATAAATGTAATTTTTATTTTCGTTGCTTGAAGAGGGAAATAATAAGCACAAAAAACATCAATAAAAAACAACAAATAACCACTAGATAGAATTGTGAAATCACTGAATAAGCAGCATTTAACGTATTTCCATTATTGTACCAAATATTCTAACATAAGTCTGCGAGTAGTTTTTATATCACTGTTGCTTCAAAATGCAAGCGCGATTTGAACACAACAAACCTACACTAACAAAATACCGTCATATCTAAAAAAATACAACTGCCAAAAACTTTCGCTATCAACATGCTGACAGATTCACGCCTGTCCAAAGTAACCATGGATAATCATTTCCAATTTCAACATTATAAGTTTTGAAATTTTGACAAGGAATGATACTCAAAAGGAAATAAACATGATCCTAACTTCATGCTGCATCTAGCTTTCACTAGCATTTCAAATTTCCGCCACATCTAATTAAGTACATATCCAAATTTACAAAATTATTTACCCAATATGATTCTTATTCTATGGTATTCCAATCATTTTGCAAACTGTTTTTCATTTACTTAAATCTTTATTTTCAAAAGGTTAGGCATTATTTTTCTACAAATTCCTTATATTTTATTACCATGTACGGTTCGGTAAACCTTTCCATATTATTGTTACATATTCAAAGACTGTTTAGTCCGAATGAATTTTCCATAGCAAAAGGAAGTTGTAGTTCAAAATTTGTATATATACTTAATATTATTTCATGAGGCAAAAAAATCTTAGATTACACGCATACCTGCACGACACCCACCATTCTTTCTTTTCTATCGTCCTGGTCAGCATATGCACAATGGATAATATCACGTTTAAGTAATTTTATGTAATTTTAAATAACCTGCCTAAGGCAACAACAAACACAAACCGCGTACGTTTGTTGCGGAAAGTGCCTTTGAGGGAGCTTTGCTGCTGTATTTTCCACATTTTACTTTTAAGATAGCCATTTATCCCGCGGTCCATGCTTAATTGTGTAAACACGATCAAACCCTTTTGTTAAAGTAATCCCGTTAACAGAACTTAACGGCTTATAGATAATCTCGAGTAAACCGTATTAAACTTGTTTAATTTAAGACGCCGTCAAGGCTGAATCAATTCAATTGTTCACTAAGGTCCAGTGACCTACCCTTAATATTTTAAGCCTAATCTTAAACAAGAACGTAACTGTGGGATCCGAATTACCAAAAGAACCAAATTAAAGTCATTTAGCTGAAACACTAAGCAAACTCCACCCCACAAATAGTTTTTTTTTGGCTTGTCAAACATTTTTCCTAAATGATAAGAAATGCTCCGATGGTGGTACATAAATTTGCCAACGCATTTGGATATATAAATGTTTGCTTAAGAGTAATAACCGTCCACTACACAATCTCGCATTATACCAAACTGGACACCATTTCTTCAATGGTTGTTGGAGCAAACTCATAAAAAGTGAACTTTATCTTTAATATCTCAGGCATTTATGCTAATTTTGTTAGTTAAGTGAAATATCTTCATTTCTTCATTTTCCTCACTATTAATTTCTATTTGTGTATGTAAGTGTGTGTATATCCATCCATCCATACCTACATTGTTGTGAATTTCTAGAGTATTGGACACGTGTCGTGGCACTTGAAAAAACAAAGGCGTGAGGAGAAAATGAAGGTTTTTATAACCAGTGTGTTTATTACACCATGTAGATGGGACACAATACTTCAAACGTTAGAGTAACATGATAATGCTTAAAATATAAAATAAAACTTTAAAACAGTTCTGTGAACATATTGGGCACAAATAATAACAAATGTTTCTTTAAAGTGAAATTGATGAGCAAAGATACCATGTGAATATGTGCAAACCTTTTCCGACAGCATTTGAACCTATATGAAAATTCTGAGGACCAGACAGCTTCTTCAAGTTGGAATCGCCTGTAATGAAAATGCTCTCTAACATTCTCTCAAGCAGCTATGTGAAATAAACTATGAACATAAAATGAATATCAACTATAATTCTATAATAAGTTTATTTAAAAGTAGTACATATATGTTACAAAAAAAAAAAACAACACAAGGAATGATATATACACGAAATTAAACAACCTTTTCATCCCAGATCAAAATGGCAAGATCAAATGTAATCAAAATAAAAGCTCTCTCCATAAAAACGCTGCCACAGTCACGTTCAGCTATTAAGCAAAGGTTGGTAAGTGACCAAATATAAAAAAAAGATGGTATAGATAGGACAGTCAAAAGAGTAACGTTAGGAAAGACAAATAAGTAAAAGAGTGTCATTTATCCCTTCATAATCAGACCATTCCGGCTACAGTAGCGGCAATCTGATTTTGAACCTCAACCGGTGTAGCCCTAACAATCACTAGATCTTGTACCTGGCTTCCGGTAGTTCATTAAAATGTAATTTTGGAAAGCTCCCACTCATGGGATACCAAGACAGGAGCTTCTGTAATTATTAGTGGTAATTTGATCCACGTAACTATTGTATATGGGATGAAGCTGAACGTAAAACAATTGTTTTTGCTGATTTTAGT
The DNA here is from genome assembly GCA_016746295.1 of Potamilus streckersoni. Classification (NCBI taxonomy): domain Eukaryota; kingdom Metazoa; phylum Mollusca; class Bivalvia; order Unionida; family Unionidae; genus Potamilus; species Potamilus streckersoni. The sequence goes on along the minus strand of JAEAOA010000822.1, from coordinate 138,543 downwards.
TGGAACTTTTTTCCATCTTAACTAAAACAAAATCATAAAAGGTAGCTTCTGGTGGGTCGGTGGTTCTTTCCGGCGATTTACCTATGAATATAAGAAATATAAAACAATTCCTAGTATTTTCTTTAAGCAAATAATATTACTACTACCCTCAATACAGTAAAATTCACAATGGTCATGTCGGTTAAAATTGTCATATATTGGTTGGTACGAATTTGTCTATCAATATGCATAGCTTTCATTTGGCATCACGGCGCGCGAGCATTTCAGTCCAGATTGTACCTGATCAGACCTTTTGGTAGTCCTGAAATGTAAGACCTCTACCTAGTCCTTAACGGTATTCCCGGGTTCCATTCCTGCCAACTGAAATGTAGGTCAAAAGAACTTGAAAAATATGTCCATTTGCTTGTGTGGTAATTTAAATTTAGTAGGAAAAAGACATCAAAGTAAAATCTGACTAAAACATTATAACTTTTCTCTGTGGAAAAGCACAGATATGGGATGCCAAGTGTGAGAGATATTCCTAAAAAAAATCTTACTTCTTCTGATGTTAAACGACATACAGCGCCGTTATTTGGGCATTAAGACATAGACACCCATTACATAATTATCAGCGTTGAAGCCTTACATGGAGGACTAACCTTACCTCTGAAATTTGTTTTGGGCGTCGACGTCCAAAACATATATATCTTTCCACGTCTTACCTTGTAGGACTAACCTTTAGGTTCATTTCATGCAAAATGTCTAAATACTTTAACATAAATTTTTGCCACATTCAACTTGGGCTTCGAAGAAATGACCTTCCAAAGTGATGTGGACATATAAGAATCCAAAAGACGTGAATAATTGCTACTTAGATGTATACAGAATGAAATTCTAAAATATGACTCCCATTACTTAATCCTACGGCAGGACTATTAGGGTTTAGGGCTTACCTTGTATGACTAGCCCATTACTGAAATAGTCAGTGTTGATTGCCTATAGTCTGACTATACGTCCCTGTTTGTTTTTAATTTTAGAACAACATTTAAATTTAATTAAAGTTTAGTAAATGTGCCTACATTACCTGTATAAGTTTTGGTACTAAAAAAAATCTGCAAAACCCTTTTAATGGCTATTGGTAATGTACCAATCAGTACAGGCGTGTACTGGATAGTACTCTAATCGGAAATGGCTAAAAAGTAACAGTCGTGTCCCATTTCTTTCAGTTAAGTTTCATGCACTATTGAGTAGTCTGTATGTGCATGTGTGTGCGTGCGTGCTTGTTTGTGTGTGTATGTGTGTGTGAGTATGTGTGTGTGTGTGTGTGAGAGAGAGAGAGAGAGAGAGAGAGAGAGAGAGAGAGAGAGAGAGAGAGAGAGAGAGAGAGAGAGAGAGAGAGAGAGAGAGAGAGAGAGAGAGAGAATAGCAATTAAAAATTCAATACCATTTTGTCTACATACTGTCATGCAGTGTACAACAATGTGGAATCTGTTTGTAGCGAAAATGAAATGCCACTGACAATCCATTTAGTGGCAAGGAGAAGTGGATTTTCTATAAAAGTAGGAGAGAATGAAAATAAACTCTTTTTCTGCATTTACCTAGTGTTATCAAATAAAATGGATTCTAGTCAGTCCTGAACAACATTGACAGTAGGGCATTAAAAATGGTACGAAGGCCTGTATAAGCATAAGCAAATTTCTATGACGAGGACAATACAATTCTCCATGTAGTTTGGCAATAATAAAAATAACTACAACAACAACAACAACAAAAGTTTAGTCCCGGATATTATGATGATCCGCAGAAATAAGAGTCAGGAATATTCATATTCTCTTCTCGCATGTACTTCAGTACATAGTGAACCACAGTTGGTAATTCAGTATTCTAACCTTTTTAATCAATCAATACTGAGTTTAAAGCACTGATGTGTTTGCATATGACTGCACTGTACAACGATAAAAAAAATAGTTTGTCCGGTGTTCAAATGTCATACACAAAACAATGTAAATAACCAAGTTAAAAAAACACTGTAAAAATGTCACTAAGTTACCACTCATATGTGACCGCTCCGGTGGCCTAAGTGCTTAGAAAGTCCGATTTGGAAGCCAGAAGATGCGGGTTTGAATCCCTGCCAAGTCATACCAAACACTTATAAAATTGTACTAGCGGCTACCTCGCTTTGTCTTAAGACGTTATTTTTATTATTATTATTATTATTATTATTATTATTATTATTATTATTATTATTATTATTATTATTATTGCTCTATCAAATTAATAAAGTTATTAAACAAATGTAATCTAACTTCTTAGTTTAAATTCCACGTGAAGTTCTACCTCTGACAAATGGTTCATACCTGAACATGAGTGAAATTTCTACCCTTAACAGATGCTTTCCGGTAAGGTAACTAGGAGACGATATTTTTCCCATTTTACCTGAACAATGGGCAATTTTGGCAGTTTCTCCTATATGCGATCACCACAATTTACCATTTTTATCAAAACACACTGAAGAAAAGTCAACTTATAAATAACAAATATAGATACTAACAGAAAGCTTGATTTGCATTATTTTTATGTATATAATTTTCGTAAAAAGTATCTTCAGAGTCAATGAATTTATTTAAACTTTAAAATACCATATAAAGTCAACGGTAAATCTGTCCGGTGACTACACATATGGCGGATGAATACGTCATTTGGGAACTATCTTATATATCCAAGCCATCCATTTTGGGGTCAGCAGCGACCACGATAGCAATAATAGCGACGTTTGAAAGCACATTTTCAGCATTCTGTTGCTAATGTGTATGATGGATCATGATTTACAGTGGGCAGAGTGGTGAAAGTGTCAACAAAAATATGGTTACTATATGTCTGGATCGGATACTCGAAATTTCTGTCCTTAGAAATGTGGTGACTATATGCCACAAAATATTTGGACCTGTATTTGGCACCTCGAAGTTCGTTAGCTAATAAAAGCTCGATTAGCCTAAGAAACAATTAAATAGATCATATCTAATCAACTTTCTGTTACCAGGAACGCTTGTCCTTGCAGGGTGGTACTCAACCAGAACCCTAGATCAATTATTTTCACGGAATATGTAATAATAATGAGAATTATACCTGGTTGATTTGGCAGCTGAGTGAAAATAAAAAAAGAGACTCGTACGGTAAGCGGGTATCAGCATGATACGCCAATAAGGAAATACATAACTATTGTGTACGCCAGCTTCAAACAATTGTCAGAATTCTTTATCTTTTGAAAACAATGTATATTATAAATGAAGTAAAAGAATGACAACATAGTAGCAGTCACAAAACTGTCGCCGGCACCTGTACGTTATCCTAAAACTTTACTCATTTTTTCCTTCAGATTTAGGCCTCCTGGGAAATAGAACCCATCCGTAAACACAGATTTAATAGAAGCTAAGCACAACGATGCGAATTGGCGGATATTTATATCCCCTGATTTTTATTTGTCAATCCAAGCAACTATTGACCGCTGGACATGAACGTAGACAGTCATGCACTGCTGCTATCGAGCTATGATCAACAAGTCACTTAAGTTTTATGGTGTACTAGGTCGTCCTCGGCACCTCGTGAGCATGAGTTTAGCCATTATAAATAAATATGGCTAGTATGTCCTTACAATCGATTATTTTACATTATCAAATATATGAAACTTCATTTATATTGATTTCGCCCTTTGACTTATTGGCATTTTGTGATAGGTTTTTGAGTTAAAAATATAGTAAATCATGCCTTTAAGTTAATGATATTTTTTTTTTAAAATTGGGGCTAAAATTTAAAATTAGAAGTCATGAAAGCTACAGCAAGGATTGATGGTCGAAGTTTTCGTACAATGGTTTAGTATTAGTTGTAGATAGTTTTAATAAACTTTGAGGGTAAGTGGCCAGTGTTTTTGCAAACTTTGAAATAACAATGGCTGATGTATTTTTTCTAAAACTTTAGGATTATATGCCTATGTGTTTTCAAAAGATACGTTTGTGAGAAAGAGTGTATGGTACTTCTGTCTTTCATGATATTTTGAGTCACAGTGACCCATTGTATTTACTAAACGTTTCTAGGTTAGTGTCTTACGATATTTGAAAAAATTGTGGTTATTACTATCGTGTGATTTTTTTCATAAATATTTGGGAATTAGTGGCTACGAATTTTTCATTTCTTTGGAGACTTTTGAGTGCTAATAGCCGTTGGTTTCTCATAAATGGTTTTAAATACGTTTCTAGTAAGATATCTAATGAAGTTGTGAAAAAGCCCATATTTTAGGGTTAAAATATATTTTTATTGGAAGTGTACTTTTAAACGGGTTTTGTACCCAACTGTTCTAAAAGCTACCCCGAAAGTCAAGAACAAGAACGGTAATAAAAATTCAGTATAACGTACACGTTGCCGACAACACACATTTTTCTTGCTCCTTATGCTCAAATTTTGAACAAAACTCAAAGAGATCATACAGCGAGATATGTGCACGTGTATTCACAGCTACCAATCTGACTACAACTTTTTAAACGAAAAGAACCCCCAAAAAATAAAAAAAAAAATAGATGAGCGGTATCCGCAAATTCATGTAACGGGAAGCATATCATAAAATCATGAAATAAGAACGAGTAAGCCATGTAATGATAACAAAATCCAGAGACTTGCAAGGAGAAGAACATAAGGAAAAAAAAACACACAAAAAAAATCATTAACTTGTTCAAGCGATTTGATCTAAGAGAAGAAAATCAAAACCAAAATTGTCAAACAAATTTAGTACAAATGAAAAGCATGGCGCTGTAAATCTAGACATTGAGAGAACGCTTATGTGGACAAAAATTCCTAAGCAACGATTGTGCCGTTTTCCCGATAATAATTATTCACACTGGATTAATGCAAGGAAAATGTTTGAGGTTGGGGTGTTTGTTTGCTTGTGTTTTATTTATCTTTTTGCGGGGTATGAGGATGAGGGATAACATCATTTATTCATTCTTGCGTACAATTTATGTCAATATAATACATGTGGACTTAGAAAGCTGGGAACGTTTTCAAAATCCCTTTTAAATACAATTAAAATATTAACTAAAAACGTTTTAATGCTGAGCACCAAGTGAGGTAGCTGTTAGTACCATTGTTATCATTCTTTGTTGTGAATCCGCCGTGATTCGAACCCATGACCTCATTTATCCGAGGCGGACGCTCTAACAACTGGTCAACCGGAACAGTCACGTAAGAAAAGATTTAATACGCATGTGTTGTTTGACCGGTGTATTAATTTGAAAGAATTTTTTTTTTGGATAATTTTATGTAGGTTTGCATTGCTTTCCATATCTGGCTATTCGTTTCATCAGAGTACATTGGACTGTCGGAAAACGTGTTAATTGATAGTCGGTATGATAATGTGAAGAGACCACTATATCTCAAAATTGCATATTTGTTACATTTTAACAGAAATCGTTCAACTGTTTCCATTTGTTCTCATTTGCGGTAGCTATTGTTAGAAAATTGATTTGCGAATAAATCGTGGGTTAAACTATTGCGTTTGGTTTTGAAACATGTATACTGTACCTGATCCTCCCTATCACTAAAACATTAATACGAATGAACTTTTTTCATCCCGATTCAAATCAGTTTTAAGATTTTGAACAGATGCATTATTTGCTATTTCAATTGGTAACGTATTTCATAGTTCAATTTTGGAAGGCAGAACTATCTCTTTTGACTTAATGCAGTTCTGCACAAAGGAGGTTGAATGGTATTCGATGACTGAGTAGGGTATATCTTTTTTTTTAAAACAAGAGGTTGAACTGCATTCTTCAGATACATTGGAGTAGATTCGTAGTACATTTTAAACGGAACAAGTTTACGATTATAACGTCGAAATTTGTCAAGCTCTATCATTAACGCCTTAGCCGCATCTTTTGTTAGCACCTGTTACTGTTCGCAATACCCTACAAATTGATTCCTTATCTTGCATAGTGTAATTATCCCAATATATTTTTAATTTACTCTATAGTTAATTAACTTGTCATCGTTTTGGTAAAATGGCCACGTCTGTGCGTGTCATTTAAAGGGACAAACATGCAAAACTGAAATTCGCGCAAACTCCGTATATAATTATATATAATTTTCTGAAAATTTGTATCTTTCTTTTTACTCGTTACGAAGAAATTTATGAAAAACCGATCATCTCTCCCGATCCGTCTTGAATAAACTAACGCACTTACCCTTCCCCCTGAACAATTAGCGTATGTGACGTTATTTAAGACACTGTACACATTGGCATTGTTGATAATAGCACAGGAGTCTGTAGTTTTATGAATAAAGCACGACGAAATTTTTGACTACATGAAATCACCTAACGGTATTATAAAATAATTATTTTATATTGCCGTTAAGGTAATTCCATGTAGTCAGAAATTTAGTCGTACTTTATTGAAAAAACTGCAGACTCCTATGATAATATATTCAATCGTCATATGAGTTGGCTGTACTTGAATGTTTAAATTTGTCGACTGTCAGTGATGTGGATGACAATCCAGAAGTAGAATATTTCATGAACCTCTAACCTTAAATGTATGAACCCGAGACAAATTCGTGTGACAAAGATGTACAGGAATCGTCAGGTTCTGACAATGACGATGATTATAAACTACCTTTAATTTTAAATACCAAACTAAATAGCAGTACAAAATCTAATCAATAAACCGGGTAGAGAGAGAGAGAGGGCTATAATTTTCTACCGATTACGATTTATTTGACAATTCAGTTTTTTGTTTCATTAATTCTTCTTCTTTCTTTTCATTTTCTTTTAAGTCAAAACAATTTAATATTACGGATCAGAGTTTTTCTTGCCAGTTTTTTTTTTTTTTTTGGGGGGGGGAAGTGTAGGCAGGAAATTGGTTTTCACTTTCTATAGCCTGGATTAATCCAACAGCTATTGATATGGACTTGTACATGTCATAATTGGATAAATGCTCGTCAAAGAAATGGACATTTAAAATATCAAACAGGCAAGTTTTTTTCAAATAATTTTAGCATTTTTTCCACACAGGTGCTTGTTTAGTAAATGTGTTCCACTGTCCAACCAAGAATGGAATATTTGTTGCCAATCTCAGTGGCTATCGGAAGAGAAAATGTGTGTGTGTGTGCGAGAGAGAGAGAGAGAGAGAGAGAGAGAGAGAGAGAGAGAGAGAGAGAGAGAGAGAGAGAGAGAGAGAGAGAGAGAGAGCACATGTTACAACCCACCTCTTCCAAGGCTCCATAAACCAATCTGTTAAAAATAAATACCACGTAGCTATGTATAAAGTGATTGAATTGTTGTGAAATTATGTGTAATAACTATACTATTCAGTAAATTATTTTGTCCTTTTAGACTCTACCGACACATCATATAGACGATTTTTTTTCCCGTAGGGTGTAGAATATACTAGGTAAAAATATAAAAATATTACCATCATGTGTAGTGAGCACGATTCGCAAGACCTTCTCATCTGAAACCTTCACATGATTCATGTATTCTCCCTTCTGACTGATGAATCTAAAAACTTATGATAGTTCTATAAATATGTGTGAATGAATGTGTATAATGGCAAAATAAAATATCAGAAGCTACTGAGGTTTTAAACTTTATTGGCTGAGATTACACGTTCAGGTATTGAAAAGTAGAGGGTGCTCCTGAATTAATGAGTACATAATGCACCTACAGGAGTCTGCAGTTTTATTAATAAAGCACGACGAAATTTAATGTAGTTGGAAATTTCGTTGTGCTTTATTGATAAAACTGCAGATTCCTGTGATGCTCCCTGGCCTATGTCGACTACGACTCGCCGGCGTGCTTCCCGTCTTCTGTCTTGTTATCAGAGTAGAAAAATATTTTTTTTTAAAAAAAGAGTCGGCACTGCATCAGGCTTCAAACGCTAACGTTTTGGCTCAGACCCAATAGTTTGAAGAGTCTCTGGTCTTTTGAAAAACTTTCATGCTCGAAATGTCTCGGTCATAAATCCCTTCTCTCTTTAATTTGATCGCCCATACAAATCACCCTTTAGGGTCCAATAAAAATGTGAACATTTTTTTTTTGTCGGGAACTGCTTTTATTCACACAATTCAGAGCTACGCATTGAAACATCGTTTCTACTTGACATTGAGTATTTATATGCCTGTTGTACGGAAATTGTCTCAAATGACGTGACATCCTGCTTGTATGAAAGGGAGATAACAACTTGAGGGGTAGGTTCTTTCCATTTGATCTCGGAATTCAACGCATTTTTATTATTAAATGTTTGTGCAAATACAATAAATGCAAAGAAAAAATAGTCAGGATAGATTATATACACAAACTACTACATATCCTTCTATTTACAAAAAATTTTTGCAGGTTAGGGTTTTTGTCCCCTTTAAACTTACCACTCCATCGTAAGACCACGTTGTTTACAGAAATCCTTTTCGACACTCAAGCAAATGCTTTTTATTTGTTTATTGCATAATGTAGAGTCTGTCACGCTTCTTGTCTGTCAGCCATATTTTTGTGTTATTTATGTGCATTTTTACTGTTTACTTAACTACGCTAAATCCATTCTTTTTTCTTGTTCCTCATGAGTACATTTTTATTTATTTATTTATGTTTAAACCTCTTTCAAACCTATTTTCGATTGCAAAATATATATTTGATCTGATTTTTGGTATAAAATATGATGCGGTTCTTCGTTACTTGGGAAACAAATTTCTCACCAACAATGATTCGAACTGCAACCCAGCTAACAATTCCACGTTGCAGCAATGTTGCAGTAAGGTTGTGGCAACGTGACTTGATGAACTAGCAGGAACGTTGCTACAACGTTGTTGTTTAACGTTATAAAAAAGCCTTCCTACAACTTTTTGACAACATTGCAAATCTATATGGAAATCATATGAAAGCTGGTAGTGTTTCTGAAACTCGCATTCCCCACTGCTGGCAAGAATGTCCAAATCGAAAACACTGCAAAAATGCGAACATTGCCATCCATCTAGGAGTTGCAATGGCAGGAATGTCAAGACTGCCATTGTCACCTATCAGCTGTCAGTTCTGCACCAACGTTATATTCGACAAACCAAACATCACCAGTCATATGACAATAATAATAATAATAAAAATTAATAATATATCAGGGTACACTAATTGTTCCAACATTGTACGAATTGGCACTCTACATGCAATGATATGTGTCAGCTATCAAAAATTAGTTTAAAGTAGCACACATAAAAATGCATTCTGCACTATATAGTATAGAATTTTTAGTTATCTGTACATACACTGAAAAAGAATAATAAAAATAGGAACAATACATATTTAATAAAAATACATAATATGTCCATTCTGAAGTATGCAATCAGTTTCAGTGCAAGTATGGAGGTTTTCTAACATGGTTTATATACAAACATTGCTTTTTGTTCATAATATCAAATCCTCTTGCTGGGTACTTTTCCTAACAAGCTTTACAGCAGGGCCTTCCATTATATTTAAATGGGACAGGTGAGTCGATAAAGTAGGCCGGGGTTTTGGAGGACCTACCCCAATGGGGATAAAAAAATTTTTTAAAAAGGTACTGGGTGTAAAATAAAAGTAGACGGTTAAATCACAAGATTTTTGCCTGATAAGGAATAACCCTGAATTTACGCCCTGAAGGTTCAGAAAGTAGTTTTTAAGAACAAAAATGAAAAAAAAGAAACAATACAATATACATTTTAATATCACTTTTTTCAAGATTTTATTAAAATTAGGAATCAGAATCAGTTCCCTCCTCCACTCTAAAGTTTGTTTCTTCTCAGGTACCTGCAAATTAAAAAATAATTTTAATGCTTAAACAAAGTAAAATATCATCTCAGCACTGCTTACATATTTAAAAGTCACATTAACCAGCGTCAAGGATTATCCATAAAGGATGTCTGCACAGATGGGGGGAAGGGTTGGTTAAATGCAGACAAAGGGGAGGGGGTGTAAAGGACCTTCAAGATGTCAGCAAGCTAGTATATTCTGTTATGGTATTCTGTGTTGAACAGCTGCTTTAGGCTTACTGCTTCTATTCCAGTATGTTTTGTGGACATCCTTAATGGATGATCCTTAAGTATCAATTATTTGTTAATTTCAATTTGTACGATTCGTTCCACAGCATATACATAGGTCATTGGTTAGGTGCATATTTTAGGGTCTTCTATATGACCTCTTCAATTTCATTAGTTTTTGCTTTGCCATTATTTTTTTAAGCAGGATTCTGCAAGAGTAATAGTGTTTTAAAAGGAGTTTCGCAACAAAGGACACATTTCTTTATTCTAAATACCTGCAATAATTAATGGAGTATTTATAAACCAGACTTTGAAATTTGGTCTCAAGTTACTTCAAATATAAGTAATTGCAGTATATGTGTGTGAAGAAACATGTAATTTATCCATTCATTTACAAATCTCTGGCAAGTCACATAAAAAACAGACAAGTGAAAATCAAGTCATACATACTTATCAAAAGCCAGCATATCAGAAGCTCTTGAAATGGTTTTTCATTTTACGTCCCTTTAGGCTATACTCTGACCACTGTCTTTTTGTTTTCAGCTTTTTTATCATCCTGCAGACACTATACCTAATATTACACACATCAAGGAAGCTCCAATACTATATCTGAAAATACTACTACTAATAATAATGTGACAACATATGGCTTAATAGTTTTGTACATGGGTTTTGCATGCAATTTTGTTTGCTCAAACCTGAAACAGTTTGACAACAGCAACTATTCAACACAATGTACTAAAAGCAATTATAAAACAAATGAACTACCACGAATCATTTAACTTCATACATGACATTCACATTAAGACTGAATTAAAATAGCCAAAAAATATGTATCAGTTTGTATGTACTAAAACCCTGTACATGTTCATCTCTAAACATGTTTTGGCCTAGATCTGTAAAACCACATGTTCTCCCCCACCACTTAAAATAATTCTGCAGGTGCCCCAGTACTTGTAGGATGCATATTGAGGTTTACAAAAGTAAATAAAGGTTATAGACACGATAAAAGTTTTATATGAGAAAATAAGGACCCAACTTACCATCATCTTGCTGAATTCCGGATTCTCCTTCATCCTCTCGCCCTCTAGTTCCTCCACTGAATCTCATGGCATTAAAAGCATTTCTTCTGTACATTCTGTGTATAGGGTCATGTGTGTTAACTAAAACTTTCCATAGAAGAACCAGCATCGTCTGCTGATTCTCAATAATTGTGTCCAGTTTTATAAGTACACTGAGCCGGAAATCTGTAAGAGATTTATGATACTAAAAGCATATGTTTTGAAAGATCAAAATCATAGCTATTAATTCTTTATAAAGATCTTTATAGTAAACATGTATAACAATTAAAACTATTTATGAAGTGAAATGCTTGTTTTTTGTAAAATGTATTTGAAAAAAATAAAACTTACTGTCAGTGTAATTCTGTATTTTGTTACTCCCTGGATGTCTTGATTCATTACTGGTATCTGTAATGTTGCATTCAATGAGGATGGCTTTGGAATTAGACATAGAGATGACACTGGTATACCTAAGAAAGTAAAATAAAAAAATCCAATGGAGCCATGAACAGAGTAGACACAAGAGTGAAAAAGAACACATTGTAAATATTGTTTACATGCACAAGTCTTGTACAGTATGTTTTATGACCTATAATTTAACTAATGTTCACAATGTTCAGAAATATGTGTCTGAGCAACAGAAACTTATGCTTTTATGTCATAATCTTCCATTTCCAAACAAATTTTAGTGTTGACTCACTGTTCATGAAGTTAGTACTGAACACTAACATTTATAATGTCTACAAGATGACAAGACTATTATCAACTGAAATGACAGTCTGGTGTGCATTGAACAAATGCTTTTAAATGCTGCAAAATGCAGTTTTTTTGTACTGCCACACATTTATCCAACATTTTGTAACATAAAACAGTTATAATACCTAAGATTAGAATTAAATTCATGAATACAGTGTATAACTGACTTACTCATATTTAGAGAGTTGTAAATGAAATAAAAGATTATATTTAAGTCAAATCCCCAATCACACAAATGATATATATATATATATATATATATATATATATATATATATATATATATATATATATATATATATATATATATATATATATATGATATAGACCCATCAATTTCCAGTCAAAATAAGTTCTCCCATTTATGAATTAGTAAATATGCTGCATAGCTGATGACAGATGTTATTCACATGTGCTGTGTTTATTAATTGCACAAAGTTCATGTACATAATTATCATTGAAAACGTGCCAATAGTACATAATTTCAACTGTAATTCATGTCAGTAATTATCAAAATTTAATTACCTTTAAGATGCATTTTATTTTTTCACATCTAAGTGTATCAGCATATGTAGACATATGTTTTAACATAAATTAATTGAAATTTCAGTTGTGATCGATTTCTATTTGTATTACTGGCTATTTAAAAAAAAATGTTTTGGTCAAGAACGATAAATCTTACGCTCTTTACCCAAGAGCGCGTGATTGGAAATGTTAGCCTAAAGGACTGCATTTTACCACACAAACCTATACTATCTCGATATTTTTCTTTCCAAAAATGTACCAGTGTAACAATATAATTTACTTGATACGAGTCGGATAAAAGCCACATAAATATGCCAAACAGTTAGGTCATTTCATAAGCTGAACATGTTTGGCCGATAGTCTTTGTTTCTTTGTTTGAAAATGCGATTGAGGTCATGGAATGACCCTGCCTCGCGCCTGGATCGTAGCAGTATACATGTTCACAATTGCATCAACCAATAACTAAACGTTATCTTTTTTGCAACAAAAAATGTGAAGTTATATTAACTATTTAAAGTTCATACCTTCGTAGTTCAAAATAGCTTTAAACTGGAGATTCGTCTCTGCAACAACTACCGTACGGGACAAGCTAGACATCGCTTCCTAGATACATAGAATATTGTCAAAGCAAAGACATTATCACATGTTTGTAATTGGGAAAAACCGACGAGTAAAATATTTTGCTGAAAGGTTGCAACCCTCTTATATTTATTTTGAAAATGAAAATGAATAAACTACGAAACTACGATTGTTTCCCCTGACACTGAAAAGTTATCCACAACGTAAGTACCTACGTTGAAAACACGTTATATATTACCTTTGTAAAAAATATAATATTTCTTGTCAATTCTATTAGGATCAATACATATACGTACCATTTGTAATTGACTATATTTTTTTTTAGATCATGTTCATGTTTGACGTTGTATTAACGTTGCCAAAACGTTAATTTCCAACGTAACCAAAATACAACCAAACAGCAACGTTGTGAAAATGTTGTGTGTTAGCTGGAAGCTGCTACCGTTTTCTGCATGTCTGTTAATCTATGTTGTAGTATCGTTCTACTGTTTAAGTATCGTAACGCAAATACTATACAAAATTATGTCTCTATTAACGTCAACTTTTAAGATACAATAATGTCAGATATTATCATACACGTTAGTCTGCACGTGCTCTACGGAATATGCAATCAATACATTATTTGGTCCAGGAACTCGATGGTATGAGCATACAAGGGACTCTTGTTATTTTTGATTATAAAAAAAGAGATACGGGTACACCATTGATGTTAGATTACTTTATAATGGAGTGCTTTAATTGGAATTTATTTATGAAATCAGTTTTTATATATTCATACAATAATCAAAACAACATCAAAACAAAATGTTGTAGATTCCTCTAAGGTACAGTCAGTTTAATTTATAAACTCTCTGTGAGACATGAAATGTATGTTCGTGATCTTAGATAAAGTGGAGTGTGCATTGACTACATTCTAAATCGTTCTGGCTACTAGCTGATGTCTTGGAAATGGTCATTCACTAGTTGGAAATGGTTATTCAGTAGTTTATAAACAATGGGTTTGGTGAAGTTTGGGCCCAAAACAATACAAGTTTAACACGTTGCACAGATATGCTTGAGAGTTCATTACGCTTTGTGAGTGTGTGTGCATATACGTGCGTATGTGTGGAAGGGTAGCGAGAAAATGGAGAATAAGACGCAGCGGAGAGTAAAATTTTTAAAAGCATAAACATTGACTAGATATGAAAAATCAGCAGGAAGTGTGTCACAATAATTCCAGGGTACTCGTTAGGCTTCTGCTGTTGCAGATATATACTGGCTTTTACAATCGAAGACCTGTGTAGACGGCTTGAGGGCACATCCCCACGAGGGATGAAATATTCTATTCAGCTCGAAAAAAGTTGTTTGTCTGGGACATTTGTCACTCGAAGGGTATGTTTAATTTATTAAATGCTTCCCATAAAGAAATATGGGCTTCTGAGTTAAATAACAATCTAGCTCTCATTTCTTTTAAGAAAAATCTCTTCGGAATCACGCAGACTGCTTAACTGGTATATGAACTGTTAATGCATTGTTACAGATTTTTTTCTATAGATTTGACAGCTACAAGATTCATCGACAGAGCAGGTTCTTTTAGAAATTAACACGAAAGTGGAAGAGAATGCCTATTCTTAACGTGTAGTACTCCGCTATATAGTGAAGTGCCAAACCAGTAGTTGAACTGGATCAGTCGCTAGGTTAGACCTTTGCGACTGAAGAGTTCGCTTTACCTAGGATTTCCCTATTTCTGTTATACTTGATAATATCAAAATCAAATGCCAGTCAAAAGCAGCCTGGGCCATTTATGTTAATGGACGGAAAAGGTTGAAAGTAACTCAGTTGAATTTACTATGAATAATCTCTACCTGCTAGAGGAAACGTTATGGAGATGTGAGCAGAAAAGTGGTTTGTCTTTAACCTATTGTTCAAGCATATTATCATTAAAGGAAACATTTAAAATCAGGTTGACCCAAAGCGACAAAGACATCCGAGTATGATCAAGGAATGCCATATTTAAGTCACAAGCGATACAACACACCTAACCAAGACTGCATTACCCATGCGCTCCGTTTTACTGGTAAGAACCGGTTTTTTAGAGACAAACAGAATATTTGTACAAATTTATTTCTAATTTAAAATATTTTCTTTCCAGTTTGAAAAGAACTAATCTTTATTTTTTTTTTAAATAGTGTTTTATATTTTTTGGCAATATGTATGTGCTTCTGTCAAGATTCACATTGTCCACCACATAGCTACATATTCGTAACAGATGGCATGGTCTGTGTACGTTGTGGTCAGAGAATCAACAAAGCGCAGCTCAGATAACAAATTTATATAATTCGATACGTGTAATACGAAGTACAAACATGTGTAATGTTTCTACTTAGTTAGCCTTTAGCTAATTACGCAACATTACTTAAACATATTAAGAGGTATCGTGGGATACGTAATCCTCCAAAAATGGACGGACACTTAATTCTAACCTATATTATGATGTTTGACTACTATTTGAAATAAAATGAAGTAAAATATACAATATTAGCAAATGAAAAAAATTTATATACAATTAGGGCATGTCAAATATCTCAATGTTAACTTTTACTCGAACTAAAATCTCCTTTGCCTTAGAAACTGTAGCCATATTCCTATGTGGACACATTTTCTTATTTAATAAATTCCATTAAAACAAAGCAAGAACTTTTAATTTCTGAAACTAGATGAGAGTACGGACCATTGGAAAATATCTGACTTTAAAATAGTTAATTTAAAAACGAAAGCTATTAACTTACAAGGTTTAAAATGTCGATAACAGAAAAGGTAACAACAAACGAAAGACATTTATAGTATAAAAAAGCTCAGGACTGAACTGATAGTGCACTACTTCTGATTATTCATTTGTTAAACAACGGTATAAGTGGAGGACGAGTCTTACATTATATATGCTGAACTTGGCGTGGTTCACATTCATTTAATTCAGTAATATAGAAACTGAACTTAGTGGTAAGAAGGCAAGTCGAATACATCTTAATTTGATCTAATGTCCAAAAGCAAGTAAAGTACCAAGTTTTATTAACTTCATTCGTTTATTTAAAGGGCTAATTTCACTTTGCAATATGCTATGCGATGTGCACAATGGCATCACATCACTACCACAAAATTTCACTAAAAGGCTAAGAAGTGCCAAGTAAAATATGTTCAATATTTGAGCATTCACAGCTCAGATTGCATCTACATATTTTGGAAATTCCCTATAGGTAACCGTAAGCCTAAACATCGGCCATGTTTCCACGTGGTTTGCCTTGAGCTGATTACGTCGAATTGATTGAGAACCAAAAACTGTTGCCGATAATGTTGCGTCACACAAAGGGAACGAAAGAAGGACGAAAAACTGCGATTCTGACATGTATTATGTGGCTTGAGGTCGGCATAAGATGTGCATGTAAACATTAGCAGACTGATATTAGTTAGATACATTGTATACTAAAGGCCTTATTACCAAGGCACTAAATAAAATTGTATAAAATGTTAAGGATAAAATCACAGGTTATAAAAACAATAATTCTAGTGTAGGATTGTTTGTCAGTATTTTAATATTTTACTTTCTAGATTAGAATACAATGTATCTAACTTTCTTATGTCCTTAATACCAAGGCACTATATCCAATTGTATAAAATCTCGATAATAAAATTCACAGGTTGTAAAACCTTTATAAAAAAAACCTTATGTATGAATGTCTGCATTTTATTATTTTACTCTCTAGATAAGACATACTCATTCTAATATTTGTCACATTTATGACTGATATTTCTTTACTACTTATTATTAAACAGATAAAAATGACCAAGTCGTTTTATTTAATATCATTATTAAAGGAATGGTTCAAGTTTCAGAGTACAATCAATGACATCATCTCTATAATACTTTACTGTTATATCTATGCTTTAAAAAAAACCTTTAGTTCGCTGACTGCATCTAATAATAAGTATACTCGTCCCTGACTTTTAATAAACTTTAACATAGCGTACTAAAGAGTTTTTCTGCCATTGCAAAAACATGGGACAAGATACATGGTGGCAAGTCACTTTTCATTTAAACTAAGGTCTCACCGGACAGTTGTTTTGCCAAATTTTCATCCGACAATGACCTATTGCAGAAAAATGATCATAATTTTACAATAAAAATACAAATAAAAACTAATGATTTTTGTTGAAAGGATGCTTGTAAGATTCTGACTAAGGTATTAAGGTTAATTCCTTATGCAACTGGTGGTTTTGATACTGAACCTATACTACCACCAACCCCTCCTTTTTACATTCATTTTTGACAGAAAAGAGCTATTTTCAACCTGTTCCTGTGAGAAGCAGGCTCACAGAGTCAGTATGTACCTTATTGATCTTGAAAGTTCACTAGTACTATAACAAATTAACATACTTTTCATCACCCCTCAACCATGTAGATGTTTAGATATTTACCTCTGAAGCAGACACATGTAAATACGTAAGCCAAGTCGGATGCACATTTGCAGACTAAGTTACGCATTTGATCTCCAGTGCTAGTCTAACTGTGACAGGCAGTCACCAACAAGGCAACCCATTTACAAGCCTAACTCAAAGTAAATGTAAACCACATTACAGATTTAGCTTATGTGTGAGTTTATAAATGCTAGGGTTGTGATAATCAGGCTCATGCCTTCTACCTTAAAAATTAGGGTGGGTGGGTGTCAAAATACGAAACTATCCATTGAGATCTAAAGCCGAGAGATGCGGTACCTTAATGGCGGACTCGTGACCGAAAGAGTGCGGTTGGAATCTTACCATGGGATCAGCATTGGTTGGATACTATTGTCCTAGACACTAAATAAACAACCCGTGTTGCTGCGCCGTTAAAAACCAAAACAAAACCTATTCTGAGATCTCATTTATGTTTACATGCAATGAACACAAAACACATTTCAATCCACTAGATAGAATTGTGAATTCACTGAATAAGCAGCATTTAACGTATTTCCATTATTGTACCAAATATTCTAGCATAAGTCTGCGAGTAATTTTTATATCAATGTTGCTTCAAAAGGCAAGCGCGATTTGAACGCAACAAACATTCAATTACAAAATACCGTCACATCTCAAATAATACAACTGCCAAACACTTTCGCTTTTAACATGCTGACAGATTCACGCCTGGGTCTAACTCCAAAGTAACCATATATAATCATTTCTAATTTCAATATTTTAAGTTTTGAAATTTTGACAAGGAATGATACTCAAAAGGAAATAAACATGATCCTAACTTCATGCTGCATCTAGCTTTCACTAGCATTTCAAATTTCGCCACATCTAATTAATACATATGCAAATTTACAAAAATCTTTATCTAGTATCATCTTTTTTTTCTATGGTATTCTATTTATTTTGCAAACTTTTTCATTTAGTTATATCTTCATTTTCAAAAGGTTAGATATTATCTTTTATTACCATGTTCTTTCATGGAACCGTTTAATATATATTTCTGGATATTTTAAGGATCAAAGACTGTTTAGTCTGAAGGATTTTTTCATAGCAAAAAGAAGTTGAAGTTCAAATTTGTATATATCCTCAATATTATTTCATAAGGTAAGAAAATAGTAAAAGATACACCTACTTGCATAATATCGACCATTATTTCTTTATAATTGCCAGGGTTGGCATTCGCACAATGGATGACCTTATGTTTAGGTAAGTTACGTAATTTTATATAACCTGCCTAAGGCAACACTAAATACAAATTTTGCGTATGTTTGTCGGGAAAAATGCCTTTGAGGGAGCTTTCCAACATTTCTCTTTTTTACCCTTCTACTATTAATGTAGCCATTTATCCAGCGGTCCTGGCTTAATTGCATAAAGCAGTCAAGCTATTTTGTTAAGGTAGTCCCCTTTAACAGACCCTAGCGGTGTATAGATAATATTAAGTAAACCGTATTATATTTGGTAGTTTAAGGCGCCACCAAAGATGAAACAGTTCAATTGTTCTCTTAGGTCCAGTGACATACCCTTAACAGTTTAGGACTAATCTGAAGAAAAACAAGAACGTAACAGAGTATCCTAATTCCCAAGAGCCAAAGCAATTTAGATGAAACACTAAGCAAACTCCACCCCACAAATAAATGAAGTTATTTTATTGGCTTGTCAAAGACCCTTTGAAAATGAGAAATGTTCCGATTGGCTGTACATAAATTGCCGACACAATCGGATATGTTCATTTTTGCTTGAGTAATAACCGTCCACTAGAAAATCTCGTGTTATGACAAACTCGACACCATTTCTTCAACCATTTTTGGGGCAACCTGATAAAGAGTGAACTACTTTATCCTTAATGTCTCCGACTTTTCTGCTGATTTTATTAGGTAAGTGAAATTTCCTCATTTCTTCATTTAAAGAATTATTATATACTAGACAGTACTATCCCTGGATTCTGTAGTAGAATCTTGATAATAATGGGCAGAATTAATAGTTTAATACAAACAATACTATTATACATATTAGAGAAACTAAATTCGTACACTACGGTGCTTCGAACTCAGGCCCGCGAGTAAATGGCACCCATCGCCTTTCCTGTATGCATCAGCCCATATACCGTTACGACTAAGCACGCATCGCATCACCAATAAATGATGGCACTAATCAGTGTTAGATAAGCTCTTGTGTAGCAGAAACTCGCATGACGACCTAGTAAATAATTCTCATATATATATATATATATATATATATATATATATATATATATATATATATATATATATACACACACAATATATATATATATATATATATATATATATATATATATATATATATATATATATATATATATATACATACATACATACACATACATACGTACAGTCGTTCCAGATTTCTATCAAAGAAATCAAGGTATATAAGATTTTTTTTTATTACAAAGAATTATAAATATGTACCAGGCAGAACAGACAGTACTATCAATGGATTCTGTAGTAGAATCTTGGTAGGCAGAATTAATAATTTAATCCAAACAATACTATCATACAGGATAGAGACACTCGCATTACGACCTTGAAATATTTCACATATATATATATATATATATATATATATATATATATATATATATATATATATATATATATATACATATACATACACACATCCAAACAGTCGTTCCAGATTCCAATGAAAGAAATCAAGGTATATAGGATTTGTTTATTATAGAGAATTATAAATATATACCAGACAGTGTTATCCCTGGATTCTGTAGTATATATATATATATATATATATATATATATATATATATATATATATATATATATATATATATATATATATGGCACTTGTTAAAGCAAGGCAGGCTACAAAATTAAGGTTTTTATAACCAGTTTGTTTATTACACCATGCTGATGAGCCCCATTGGTTTAAGGGAGAATTGAATAAACCATGCGTTGTAATTAATTTCCCTGAATAAATTGGTATTGTGCGGTTCATGGCTCCAGGCATATATCCCCGGTTGCCCACTCCCACCCACCACCCCTTGTCGTCTGGCTAATGGGCAAACATTTAATAAAATGATACTGATATGCTAACACTGGAATGACAAAATGTAATTCTGCTAATTCTAAAACTTCACTTATCTAGTCCAAGACATTTCAAGCTATTCCGAAACGTCATATCATTGTGACCACACATTCAGACTATTTTAGATTTGGTTTGGTGTGTTACTGCACAACAAAACATGTAGGTTATTTAGTTCAGAAGTAACTGGAGAAAGTATCGTTCCCAAGGCAACACCAGGATAGCTGACACTAACTCTTTTGTTGGTAATATTCCAACCGGCACTTTCGGTCTTAATACTAGTTCCATAACTACCAAACCACCAAAGCTCCCAAACCATACTCGGGCTGTCCGGTTAATCTCTTTAAATTGCAATGTAAGAATGTACGTAATTTATTCCATTGAATATGTTTCTTAAGTTATTAAATGCATGAGCTAGTCTAATTTTTAATAAATAAATTCATAGATGTTTCTTGACAAGAACGTCTTTTTCATTACTTTAGAAATGTCCAGATGTTATATTACTCATGAGCCAGTATGACAAAATAAGGATGGTTTAGAAGCCAGGTGTAGTTTTGAAAACAATTATTTTGGATATCGGTTTCGACCTTTTACAGAAATGAGATCTGTAGCATAAATAAAATACTGTTGATGACATTGTATAAAAAGCTGAAAGCAAGGTAAATGGAATCGAATAAGTATAATAACAACTGGGCAAAACAATGATTTTGCGGAAAGAATGATGTTGCAGCAACTGACTAAAATGATGATGATGATAATGTGGTAGATAATCTATATAAATTAAGCAAATTAAAGTGCAGAGATGTCAACGGAAAACAATGACAATTAAATACGATGAATAATTGATATGCTTTTTAGCTTTGTGTAAATTCATTTTTTTTAATTAAAAATAATCTTTATTACAGACACATCATGCAGTCAAAGACCACCTTGGATATCCCAGTATCCAGCTTAGCTCAACAATACCTTAAAATATTAATGGAATTGAAACTCATTGACATCGGGGATTTCGTTTGTAAGAACAAAGAAAAAGCATACAGAATGATAGAGTACCTTTATACCTATGACATCGAAAACCTGTTAAAAGAGTCAGGTTTAGGATCAAATTACGCAGATGACATTAATTACGTAATTGGAGAAATTTATGAAGAGCTCGTGAGGGATAGTTACATGTGGGAGTATCATCTAAGGAACAAATCTCTTCAGACTTTGGCCGTTTTAAATATTACTAAGAATGATATCTTCTGGACAGATCCAAGTATAATTAATCAAATTCCAAAATGTCTCCAATTCGATATTTTTTATTTGGATTCATTGCTAGAACGCTTTAAAAAATATCCGTTTTGTATCTAAAACAGCATCGCTTGACATTCCAAGCGAAATTGTTTCTTCTTTGTTCTTACAAACAGAACAGTGTTGGTTATACTCTATCTTTTGTTGTATCAGCCCCGATTGATTACCTTAGTATACTCATGGGCAATGTATTTGTATCAGTAATTCCTGACATATTAACAATCGTACATAAATGAAACAAAAAAAAAAATGCACTGTTGAGCTAAGATGGGAATTGGATGGTGATTGGTTGGATGGCTGGCTGTATTGCATGGTTTTCTGAATCCTTGATGCTGATGGTCACCCGTGTAGAGATGACTGTTTCTACCAGATACAAGACCTTTCTCAAATTATATGCCTGCCTGGGATTTTTGAAACGTGGTAGCAGATGTTGCTGAAGATATGGACACATATAGAATTCTAGCAGAAAATCACCACAGCATTGCAGCATGTCGTATTCTACATGAGATTCACCATGTGGTCCAAAACTATGATGGACTGTTTCTACCAGATACAAGACCTTTCTCAAATTATATGCCTGCCTGGGATTTTTGAAACGTGGTAGCAGATGTTGCTGAAGATATGGACACATATAGAATTCTAGCAGAAAATCACCACAGCATTGCAGCATGTCGTATTCTACATGAGATTCACCATGTGATCCAAAACTATGATGCATAAATTAGAAAGGCAATGGATAGCAAACACAAGAGTGGAAGGCACACTCTTCTAAGTGAGTATTCTAAATTCTTTTTCTCTTATTTTTTTTAGACTAAATTGTGCAACTTAATATTTATATTTTACAAACTTTTAAATAGTGTCACATTCCTTTTATTTAAAATGTACAGTTGTCTTGAACTCTTATTCCGGACATAACCTTTCTTTCAAATTTTTGTTCTCTTTTGCTACATTCATTCCAATCATTTGTCAGTTGATATAGTAAGCCTTCAGTATCTATTCTTGTCTTAGGTACTCTTTCAGAACAATTTAGTATTGTGCATTAGTCATTCTGTGTAACATTTTTTATTGGAATTGACCAGGTTACACATTGGACAGTTGTGTGTTCAACACATTTTACAAGATGATTACAAGTCATGGACACCAGTAAGGGAAAAACTGCGCCCTGATGCAGTGCCATCAATCTTTCATTGGAGTAGCGCGATAATATACCTAGGCGATCATTGAGGAAAAAACGCTTAAGTGAACCTTAAATATAAAATGTCCAATCGACCCATACAGAGAAAATTACTTGCTTCGGAGGAATCATTAGCAGTTCCTAAAGGTAATTAAGATCTATGTGTTATTGTTTGGTGAGGATGATACTGGTAATTAAGAGCTCTAATGTACAAGGATAAATTTACTAAGACAATCTTACCATCTGACCAACTAGGAATTACAACAATCATTGACATTTTAATACGCAAAACTGAATGGACCAAGAACCACATTTTTGTCAGTTAATTTAGTAGTAGAAGACATTATTAATCTGTAAGTAATTATATATACAATATACTCTATATTAATAATTATAGCTGCAGCATATTCTGTACTATAATTATAGATACGACCTACTCTGTAAAGTAATTATAAATATAGCATATTCTATTAATTATAAATACAGAATAACCAATTAATTATAGATACAGCTTAATCTATTAAAAAAGTATGAAATGTTATTGATTGGTGAGCATGATAATGGTATCACCATCATTTGATTGAACTATACTTTTTTATCTTTTTCCTTTTGTTTAACAGAATGGAATATTGATGTAACTGGATCAGATCTGTTGTTTGATAGAGAATGAATACCGATGCGACCAAGTCCGATCTGTTGGTTGATACAGAATCCACAATATTGACAGAGGTTCAAGAACAATCCTTCTATTGGCAAAGGATACATATATATATATATATATATATATATATATATATATATATATATATATATATATATATATAGGAGTTGGAAAAATTTTGCCATATGAATGCCAAACACAAACAGGACGTTTTGCCTTACACAAGGTTTTCAAGTGGCAACTCTTATATTATTCTCTACAGGTTATTCCTACTATGTCACGTTTACCTTCGTCACTTGTGTAATGATATCTATTAATTCCACCAATTTTCATGAACAAATTAAAAAAGGAATATTATTAATTTTAATTGGTCCTTTTAAGTCCATAACATTGGTCCTTCATTATGGTCTTTAGGCGGCGGTGTCACTCTAGAAATATAGGTGTTACATCATCGCTAATATGTACGAAGTGCTAGGATCAAACTGGGAAGTAAAGAAGTTGGATCCAAGCCCTATAATCACTTGGGGAAGATATAATAAAAAGTTTAAAAAATTACACGAGAGAGTTTTTGCATTTAGCACATAGCGCACAATTAAGTGTTGAAATTGTTCTAGGTTGTAAAGAAAGGACTGAAACACAAGATTGCGAGAGATAAGAGCCACCTACATTAGTTGATAAAGAAATTATATCCCGGTAGAGTTATACAATGCATTTCTGAAAAAAAGATGTTGATATAATTAGGCGTGAAGATAATCGACAATAATAATAATAATAATAATAATAATAATAATAATAATAATAATAATAATAATAATAATAATAATAATAATATAGAAATTAATATTAAAATTAATACTAAAATTGCGACATTGTCCAATACTATAGTGGAAATTAAGAAAATCTTGAACATTAATATTCAAGTGACTGTGACTAAAAGTAACGCTAAAGATACGAAATTGTTCCAGAATATGACGGAGACTGAACTTATCGCAGTAGATTAAGTTATATCAGGGTTCCTGCAGGCAGGTCATGGAATCCTGGAAAAAATTTTGGAATTTAAAAAATAAATTTCAAGGGCCTTGAAAAGTTAGAGAATTTGTCAAAACTTTGAAAAGTTTTGGAAAAGTCATGGAATTTGTGACAATGGAGTTAAAGAAATTGATTACTTCAAATTTTATAGAACACCGAGAACCGATTAATTAAAATGATAAAATTACAATCGATAAATGGTTTCAATTCATATAATAAGAGTATGTTCTCCTAATGGAAGTATCACATGATTTCCGGTGTAGTTCACTAAATAAAAGAAAGCAACTGGAAAGTAATGTATTTTGTTAATATTGTAAATAGGAACACATATAAAGACTACTAAGAATTGTTTCCTTTTTTCTTTTCAATACAAATTACATTAATCATTGGATTATGACATGAATTACTACATGAAGTCAAAGTGTGCTAGCCCATGTAAATTTAAAAAGTACATATTTAATATATTTGTTGTTAACTTATTTCATATTTTAAATTGAAAGATATTATTCTTTATGTTCATTTACTTGACAATGCATGATAGCGCGGTCCTTGAATTTTATGAAATGGCCCTGGAAAAGGTTTGGAAAAGTCATGGAATTTGTTTTTGTTAAGTCTGCAGGAACCCTGTTATATTTGCTTAGTCTAAAAGTAGAACTAAAATTACCAAAATCTCCCAAACCATAGTAGAGACTGAGAAAAACTCTGGAAGATTGTATTCAGATTGCCTTGACTTAAAATATTCCACTAAATGTCAGAAAAAATGGCGGACTTGAATGGAAACTGGTAACTAGTCAGATGTATTGGTTGTTAGAAATAGTTAAAGACGAACTGTAACACTAAATTCTGAAATTGCACCTGGCTTTAGCGGAGACTGAAAATAATCCATAGATAATTTTTTAAAATGTTACCAAGACTTAAAGTAGTACTGAAATTATCTAATCTCATATCGACCTACGTGGAAACTGAAAAATTGTAAATAAAAATTAAACTAAGCGATAATATTACATCTATGGTAATTAGCATTATGGGACCCTACTTTTTTAAATAGAGCGTCAAATTTTATAGCGTTAATATTAGCATTAACTGACCCTACTTTGTACTATAGAGTCAAGATTTATAGCTTTAAATGGCACACCCTGGGACACTAACGGGAAGTTTGTATGGGAACAATAGGAATGGAACAGATAAGGTAACGTCTCATTAATGGACACATGCAACCGAGAATAATGTTTCTGTGAGTTAAACACAAATTATACAACAACTAAAAAAGATTTTCAGGCAAGAAAGAATAAGTCTTTTCGAGACAGTGGACTGACCCTCTAAAAGGTTTTTATCGCGAATGCATGCTATCCTCACTACCGAGACGAGTAGCATAAAACACAACATATACTATCGCATCAACGAAATGAGCAGCACAAAACACACCATATACCATCTTATCAACGAAAGGAGCAGCACAAAACACCAAAATATACCATCTCATCAACGAAAGAGAAGCACAAAACATATCCTATACCATCTCATCAACGAAAGAAGAAGCACAAAATCCAAAATATACCATCTCATCAACGAAAGAGAAGCACAAAACACACCCTATACCATCTTATCAACGAAAGGAGCAGCACACAACACATCCTATACCATCTCATCAACGAAATGAGCAGCACAAAACACACCCTATACCATCTCATCAATCCCTCTGCGGGTTCGGGGTTGTAGAATTGGCCCGACGTGCCTCGCTACGTGTCGTAAAAGGCGACTAGGTAGAGGCAACCTGTTTGCCGTGGGTTGCGATCCGTAACGGAGGAGGAAAGGATCCTGGTAGTTGCAACACACTACTTTGGCTACTACTTCTCTTAAGACGGGTGGTTGAGATGGGCCCGGTCTCGACAAATCGGCTGGTCACAACGAGACCTAGGAAGTCTTTATTACTCTCTCACCTCCTTTTACTTTATTCTTGTATCTCGTTTGATACCACCGTTGCCCCTATAATCTATTCCTATATCTTTCCCTTTCTTAAATCTTAGAAGACTTCCTAGAAGGCGGTGGCTTAACGGGTCAATCAGGGGGTAATTTTACTGACCTTCGAAATTGGCGACTTCAGGGTCAACCAAAGGTAATTTTACCAACTGAGTATGGTATTTGTGTATCCCTGCCACTTGAAAAGTGTCCCTTGTTGGGCTCCTGGGTGGGTGGGGAGCACGGGTGCTGAATTGTTCAAACTGCCATCATGGAGAATTTAAAAAAAACTCCAAAACGTAACAAAACTGTGTCATCAGAGTCGGATGATGAACCATGTAGTGTAAAATCCTTTCCTCGCTTCATGGTCATCCATTCAAAAGACGAAGCTAAACAACTTGCCACATTGTCACCATTTATAGTCGAAAAGACTATACCTGGATGAGTCAGCAAGCCGAAAAGTGTGAAGAAGCTAAGATCAGGTGACCTACTTGTAGAGTGTGAGCGCAAAGCTCAAACTGAAAATATAATGAAAATTAAGACCTTTCACGATATTCCAGTAACCTGCTCCGCCCACTCTACATTTAATACATTAAAAGGCATCATACGTTGCCGTGATCTTGCTGGAGTGAGCGACAAGGACATCGTCGAGGGCATGAAAACTGAAGGTGTCACTGCAGTCCGTAGAATTCGTATCAAACGAAACAACAATCTGCAGGACACCAACACTATTATACTCACCTTTAATAAGCCCATATTACCTAAAGTGGTCAAGGTTGGCTTCTTACAATTTAAGGTTGAGGTATATATACCAAATCTCCTCCGATGTTACAAATGCCAAAAATACGGCCATCATGAAGACAGATGCTCTAGAAGCCAAATCTGTGGCCGGTGTGGCGACTCCTCCCACCGGGAATCAGAGGGCAAGGCCAATCCGCACTGCGTAAACTGCGGCAAAGAACATCATGCTAGTTCCAAGGAATGCGACACTTGGAGACAGGAGAAGGAAATCCAGAGGATTAAATACACTAATAATATTCCCTATCCAGAGGCCAGGAAGCTTGTTCAAGCTAGATCATTCCCCGGCCCATCCTTCTCAACTGTAGTAAAGAGCAGCCAGAAAGCAACGAAAGACGCACAAACTCAAACAAACCCGCCTGAACCCCATGCTGACTCAAACATCCCACACTATGGACCGCAGAAAAACTCTACAACGACGCAAACAACATTCAACATTACCTCACCACCAAAATCACCAAATAGCAAGAAAAGGCTTCAAACAAATAGGCATATAAAAGGGTCTCATGACCATAAAAACTCACAACAGGTTTGAAGACCTAGAGGACATGGATGCGGAGAAATCTGCTTCATGTCCTCAGGGTAACTCCAGATCCAATAACAAAAGATACACTCCAGTACTTCCTCCAGATAAATAACCAAATTATTTGCCACTCGAAAGGTCTAATATACAGCTGAAACGAAGAACACCATTTCACAATGGAATTGTAGAGGACTTAAAGCCAACTACCATGATATTCTTCTGCTTTTAGATGAACATGATCCTGCAGTACTATGACTCAGGAAACATTTTTGAAAAATACAGACAACATCACACTTAAAAGCTACTCCCTGTTTAACAACTACTCTCAGAATGTTGACAGGGCCTCAGGGGGAGTCTCTGTTATTGTGAACAATAGAGCCCCTCATAAGGTCATTTCCTCTAAACACAAATTTACAAGCCATTGCTGTAAGCGTCAGTCTTTAGCGAGTGATTACATTTTGCTCTATTTACTTACCACCAAACACTAACCTAGTTCCAAACGAATTAGACACCCTTCTTCAACAACTTCCTGCACTATTTGTTTTACTCGGAGATTTTAATGCCCATAGTATTTTATGGGGATCAAATCATATAAGTGACAGAGGTAACAAAATTGAAGACTTTATTTCTAGACACGATCTGTGTCTCTATAATACCAAAACACCTACATACCTACACCCAGGCACGGGTACATACACATGCATCGATTTGACAATTTGTTCTCCCTCGCTGCTTTCGGACTATGAATGGAAGGTCGCTGATGATCTTCACAGTAGCGATCACTTCCCAATCTCCCTTGTAAATCTTAACTCTACAATTGATGAAGTAATTCCACAATGGAATCTAAAGAAGGCTGACTGGGTCAAGTTCGAAATACTCTGCAAAACTAGGTTGAATGAGGACACAGTTTTTAATGTCAACGATCCCATTCTATTTTAATAGAAATTGCAGAAGACTCTATTCCCAAGTCCTCTACCAACTATAAAAGAATCCTAAAACCTTGGGTCACTAAGGAATGTACAGAAGCCATTAGACTACGTCGAAAAGCATTAAACAAATTTAATAATCATCCGACGCCCGAAAACTTAAATATATATCGTATTGCCCGAAAGTAAACGAGCATCATGGAAGAAATATGTTTCTTCTTTAAACTCTCGTTCCTGTGTTCAGAAGGTTTGGGTTACTGTACGCAAAATAAACGGAAAGAACAAACGAAACCTCCTTCGACACCTGCAACTAAACAATAACAACTATAATTCAAAACGTGACATTGCAAATACTCTTGCTGACAATTTCTCCAAAAATTCGTCATCACCTAATTATACCGAAGCCTTCCAAAAACTTAAAGCTCAAAAAGAAAAGTCACGTTTAAAATTCACATCCAACAACTTGGAAAGTTATAATCAGTTGTTCTCATTTTTGGAGCTTAGGGAGGCTTTAGAAAAGGCCCATGATACATCCACTGGGCCTGATGAAATACATTACCAGGTTTTTGAAACACCTTCCAGAATCATCATTAACAACTCTTTTGAAACTCTTCAATGATTTATGGCTTATTGGTAATATACCCAAAAACTGGAAAGAAGCAACTGTAATACCAGTTCTCAAACCCGTTAAAGATAGCAAAGACCCCAACAGCTACCGACCAATTGCACTGACAAGCTGTGTGTGCAAAAGAATGGAACGAATGATCAATTCTCGACTTCTCTGTTACTTGGAAACTAACAATTTAATATCTCCTTTCCAAAGTGGCTTTCAATATGGACGGAGTACTAATGATCATCTAGTTAGACTAGAAACATTCATTCGTGATACCTTTATCAAGAAAGAACATTTAGTAGCGGGTTTTTTTATTTAGAAAAGGCTTAGGACACAACATGGAAGTACGGGATACTAAAAGACCTGCACGATCTGGGACTCAAAGGCCGTCTGCCCTCATTTATCTCCAAATTTCTCTCTGACAGGGAATTCAAAGTTCGAGTGGTCAATACCCTCTCCGATACTCACCAGCAAGAGATGGGTGTGCCCCAGTGCAGTATTTTATCTGTGACGCTTTTTAACATCAAAATCAATAGTATCAGCAAATGCTTAGCTCCCGGTGTTGATTGCTCATTATATGTTAACGATTTTTTAATTTGTTATCGATCAAAGCACATGCATACAATTGAGAGGCAACTCCAGCAAAATATCAATAACATTCAAAGTTGGGCCAGTAATAACGGTTTCAAATTTTCAAAATCAAAAACAGTATGTATGCATTTCTGTCAGTTGCGAAGACATCATGATGACTTTAAACTTACGCTGGATGGAACACTTATTCCAGTTGTTGAGGAAACAAAATTCTTAGGTAGTCTATTTCACAAAAAGCTGACATTCATACCACACATTAAGAATTTGAAAGCTAAATGCTTAAAAGCCTTAAATTTGATCAAAGCATTTGCTCACAATGACTGGGGTGCTGATAAAAAAGTCCTCCTTAATTTGTATAGAACATTTATCCGTTCCATCTTAGACTATGGATGCATTGTTTATGGTTCAGCTAGAAAGTCATATTTGAAAATGCTTGACCCAATTCATCATCAGGGAATAAGACTGGCTCTAGGAGCATTTAAGACATCTCCGTGTGAAAGCCTTCTCGTGGAAGCGAATAAACCACCTTTATCGCATCGCAGAGAAATGCTTTCTGCACATTATGCTCTTATGTTACGATCCAACCCTCTGAACCCTGCTTTTTCGGCCGTTTTTTATCCAAATTACAAAATTTTATACGTAAATAAACCAAATGCTATACCTTCATTTGGTTTTAAATATCATCCTGCTTTGACCAAATCAAATGTAATCTATCTTCAATCCAGAAAACATTTGTCTCGAAAACACCACCTTGGCTCACAGCAACCCCAAGTGAATTTTACATTACACGATCGGAAAAAATCTGAGACAAACCCTATCCTATTCTTGAAGTCTTATCATGAACTTCTCCATGACTTTACACATTATGCTAGATTTTATACTGATGGATCAAAGGTTTCTGATAAGGCTGCTGCAGCCTTCGTCAGTGGCAAACACATAACCAAAGAGCGTTTGCCAAATGATGCATCCATATTTTCAGCGGAAATCAGAGCAATAGACCTTGCTCTGACATTTATTAAATCTAAACACATTCTAAATGGTATTTTCTTCTGTGACTCATTATCAGTGCTTCAGGCGCTACACAATATCAAACTAGATAATCCACTATTGGTGAATGTACTGGTCAAAAACTCTGAGCTTAGTGCCTCATGCAATATAGTATACTATTGGCTATCTAGCAATATTGGCATTAGAGGTAACGAAGAAGCAGACCGGGCTGCTAAGATGGCCCTATCTTTAGAACCATCGGATTTTAAATTACCATATTCTGATTTTAAACCTTGTATCAAAAAGTATCTACGTCAAAAGTGGCAAGTATCATGGGATGATGCAATCAATAACAAACTTCATGCCATCAAACCAATCTTGGGAGAATGCACTCCTTCCTACAGAACTATTCATAGGGAGGAGGTTGTCATTGCAAGAATCAGAATAGGTCATACATACATTACCTACTCACACATACTAAAAGGTGAAGATCCACCAGAGTGCGTTCCTTGCAATGTACCATTTACTGTTAAAGACTTTATGACCACGTGTTCCGACCTGCAACCTACGCGTGATAAATACTATAATGTACACGACATGCAGGAACTTTTTGATACTATGCAAATCACTAGTATTTTAGATTTCCTAAAGGAAGTAAATCTTTATTTTAAACTGCAACTGTATGATCTTACTCAAACTAATTTTTAACTAATGCAAATACCAACTATTATTTACATCTTTTCATCAAGATACATCATTTACATTTCCCGTTGATGGGGAACCAACATTTTTAACTGTTACCAACATTTACCATTTTATATTTAACTACTATGGATTTTTTACTATATCGCTGGTCGATATTGAACCTTTCTTTTAATAAATATGACCTACTGTATGGCGCTAAATATCCTAAAAGTGCTGGTGCGCGGTTAAACTTAAATCAATCAATCAACCATATTCAAGACGAGTTATGGCTTGGAGGGTGGGGGTCAAATGACAAATGTTTATAGTTACAGTGTTTATTATAAAAGTTCTTTTAGTGACGTATACGGAATTTGAACCTTGTAATTTAAGTACCCTTACTTTTACAGTTACAATGTATTATCTAAATTTTTCTTAAAAATATATAATAGTAAATATGAAAGAAGAGAAGGAAGAAAATGGTAAAGATCAATGAAACAAAAAGGAGTCCAATTTATTATGCTTTCTTTTATAATATAAAATATATTGACATCTACACAACTTGCATTTTTATAATATAATCATGTTATACACTTTGACAAAAATCACTGCAAAAGTACCAATATATTCTATCCTCTCTCTCTCTCTCTCACACACACAAAGATATATATATATATATATATATATATATATATATATATATATATATATATATATATATATATATATATATATATATATATATATATATATATATATATATATGGGTGCGCACGAATGTTGAGTTAAGATTATAAAAAAAAAATAAATGTTATTTCTAACTCATATGACTAGACCAGGCCTTACAATTGCTTTAAAATTATATTTTCACGGGAAAAAAATAACGTTTTGCAGTTTATTGTTCCTGTGTTATATATATATATATATATATATATATATATATATATATATATATATATATATATATATATATATATATATATATATATATTTGAAACTTTACATCAATTAAATATGAAGAAATGTAGAAATCTATCTTTTGAATTCAACTATAAAATATTTTTTATTCATAATGATATCAATATATATTTTGTCTATTTATATTTATTTATTTATCTGTCTATATTTATATTCATATATGGTAAAGTTGGAAATTATCTAAAATATTTCTTGTTTATGTTAATAGATAAGCCCTTATTCATTTGGTTTATTCCATTATAAATGTTTATTAATGAAACAAATTAGGAATGTAATCGTAAGCTTATGTGTCCATATTCATTTTATAAATAAACAAATGTCTCCAAATAATAACGTTTATATCAATAAACAGGGACTATTTAAATCGAATAAAATTACAGTGAACTGCTCTGTAGAATTACTTATTCGCCATTGTAACATCGATAAATTTAACAGAAAAAGGAAAATGCGATAATCAATGTTATTTTTAAATAGAAGCGGGCCGTCTTTCAATGATTTCTGTGACTTTGTATAATTCCTGTTGGTAGATAATCATATCACAACATACTGCTTTTGTGATAAATTATGTGGACAAAAATTACGATGCTCTCCAATGCATTTGTATACACAAATTAGAAACTAAACTCGACAATTGTAACATAAAGGCAAGAACAGATATAGTCATTATTTCATGAGAAAATTTATTTATTTTACTAGAGAGAGTATTTATGTTGAAAGAAAGAATTTATTTTACTAGAGAAACTCCTTAGACTCTTGACGCATTTATGAAGAGTCAGTCATCTGTCGCATGTTTTGCTACATCCACAATCACTGCAGCTCCTTGAAGGATAATTTCCGTAAACTGCTGTTTAATGTTGTTTTTCTTTTCCGCCTCCTCTTTATTTCTGTCATGGATTCTCTTTTCATATTCTTGTTCAATTTCCAAATTACGCGCCTTGCAAGCCTCTTCATCTTCTTTCATCATCTCTTCCTTGTAGTAATTTTCTATGTTCCTGTCTACCACCTTCTGAACAACTTTAAGCAACTTGGATACTTCCTTCTTTGCATGCTTTATTTCACCTTCTGCTTCTATTGCAATGTAATATCCTTTGTATTGGCTTAATTTTATAGTAAAATCATCGGGAAGTTTTCGAAGGCAGTCATCCACCGTTTTGTTGTTTTTATCTAACGCTGATTTGTGGGTAAATACAACAACCAGATGGCTGTATAATGCTTCACCAAATAAATCGGTGAATATCTTCACTGCTTTAGCTTCTTCTTCCGTAAATCTGTTATCTGCTCGTATTGTAAGTACAAAGACATGGGGACCGGGCGTCAGATACTTAAAAATATCCTTAGATAGTTTTTCTTGGAGGTTTTCTTGTATCTTATTCGTTCCCATAACTCCTGGAGTATCGAGAACAATTATCCTCTTATCACCAACTTCAACTGTACCGACTTCGTACGAGACAGTTGTGGACTCCATCTGAAGTCCTGAAGTCCCGAACTTTTTATTGCCCAAAATTGCATTACCGAGTGTGCTCTTTCCTGTTCCTGTCTTCCCAATGAGGGCAATCCGTATGTCAGACAAATGTTGGGAGTTGGTGGGAATACCTGCAATTAATAAATGAAAAATATAATACAGTCAAACATATCGTATACATTCTTCTTTACATGTGATTCTTTTAATTGTAACTGTGGTTGCTATAATGTTTTGTGATTGAAGAATAACTGCAGAAGGCGTTTTATACTATTTATTAAATACAACATAACAGTACAGATAGGAAGGAGAGAAAAGACTGCCCTGGAAGTATTTTTCACACGGAACTTAAGCCCTAGTGAACATATAACATAAGCCAGATGTGGACATATATCAGTTTTGATCCAATAGAGAATATCTGATTACTTTTGCTGTCAAGTAATATTTCAAAGCTACTTAGATAAAGGCTTATACTACAGTTGTAACATGTTTTTATTAAAAACTGATTTGTTGCCATATAATTTATGTAGGTGTTATATGTATAGGCCTCGATGAACTCAATTTTTTCCAAGAACAGTGGACAATTTTAAAAAGGAACAATATCGTTTCAATGATCAAAACCACATAAAAGCAACAAATACGATATCTGATAATATATCTAATCCAAAAGAATTTGGAAGAGGATATTTTCTAATTTTTATACATATTAAGCATTTAAAAACAATGAAGGAGACATCAGGCACTACATTCCTCACCCTTCAAGTCAAGGGCGCTGCATCAAAACACTGAAAAACCGCGGTCTTGTGTCCATTCCTAATGAAATACAATATTCTCACACTAAACAATGTGCACATATTATAAATCTGTTTCGTGTAGGATATAACATACTAGTACGAACTGTACGTGTATTTTACTGAAAAGTTGACATTGCTCATCAAAATGACGCGTGTTATGTTTTTCCATTCGGTCATAGAGATGCGTTGCTCTGAGAGAAAAGTTATGTCTAATTTTCTTTGTGCTTAATCTGTGCGAGCGTACGTTTATGACCTGTTCGAGATCTAATTATCGAGACTGTTTCTGCAATAACTTTAAAAGCTGTTTATGGGTACAAGCACAACAGTTGTTCACGCGCAATGGTAAATTTCTAACTTGATTTTCATCGTGCATACTTTAATGAATCTCATCGAGGTGATACAGTTTATGTACAGAAACAGGAGAACGGAGACCGTTGAAGTAAAATGAATTAGCAGAACTGATTGATGAATAGTCGTAGCTTCGTGTTTCAAAAAGGGTTTTTTGTTCTCAGGAATATTTAAGATTGTTTATAATTGATTATATGCTATTATCTATTGGATGTTGTTCGGAAAACGAAAATGTTGAACATCAAGATAAGGCCTACTTTGCAATTCTTCATGTACATTATGGCTTATATATTGATGTTTCGTTTTAAAATTTTAATTTAAAGGATAAAAACGCATAAGTATGTGTATGGGGTGGGATATATAGAGGATATACTAGTTTATAACAATACATATGCAGTTTAATGCGGACACACACACACACACACACATATATATATATATATATATATATATATATATATATATATATATATATATATATATATATATATATAATCAGAAACGGACGGTCGATACGTTGAGTTATATTAGAATATTACCATGGCTTTGTTCTTGCATGTTTTTCACGGTTCATTCTGTTGTCGCTTATAATTGTCAAACTAAATAAGAGGTTGTTTTAAGTTCTTGGAACTCGGCAATTAGACGCATCATATTGGATTATTGGCTTCCATTTGTTTTTCATCTTGTTGTATGGTCAATCCATCTAATCTGACACGAGTTCATTAATACTTCCTGACATTTTCAGTGGTGTTGCAAACAGGTTTGATCTGTTGTTATTATTAATTTTTATTATTATTATTATTATTATTATTATTATTATTATTATTATTATTATTATTATTATTATTATTATTATTATTATTATTATTATTATTATTATTATTATTAATAGTAGTAGTAGTATCCAAAAAGAAAAGAATTTGGTAACAAGTACGTTAAATTTAGAAACCTTTTCCAGCGAATATTTAATTGGGTAAGTAGTTTGCTCAAATAGTATTAAAAATTGACATATAAAAATATAACTTCAGTATGCTTATAATTATCACGTTTATTTGTTAGGTTCAGAACTTTAATTGTCGTGCAGTCTAATAAGTGTTATGTATATTTAATTTGTATTATATGTTGGATTTTCTCCATGATTATATGTAATGTATATCTGTACTTAGTGAATGACATTGGTCAGTACTTAAGTTTAGAGACTACCCGAAAGAATATTGTTATTTTGTAAATAGCATATTACATAGATTATATTTCTCTATTATTTTAGATTGCATAGTAAGCTGATTATTAATAGAGGTAAAATGATGTTTGTATGTGTGATTTGAAATTTTAACGTATCTTTAAAAAATTTCAGTCATATCGCTACGATGTCTGCAGTGAGGCAGTTTATAGTGATGTCTAGCACTGGGACATCATACCGCAGACATGTAGCATGATGTCCCACCCATCACGTTATGTTGTCACCAAGCCGACCAGTTCTAACCTCTTAATGCTGAGCGCCTAGCGAGGCAGCTGTTAATACCCATTTTTGTAAGTCTTTGGTTTGATTCGGCCGGGAATGTTTACCTGCATCTGAATATGAGACATTCTATTTGCACTAGGAAATTGACAACGTCCAATATCCAGAAATGAATTTTTGACCCTCATTCTGGTCGTTGTATAATCACTTCGGTTTTTATATAAGGGATATATAAACATAATTAATAATTCCTATCTTAACATCAGCCTTTAGATGAGATAATTGTATTTGTGTTTCATGTAATATTTGAGAAGATTTATTTATTTAAATTATTCACTGGATATACAATGTCCTCAATACTTTTCAGACTAAAGCATTATTTTTGAATTGTTGTAGATTTATTCAAGGACATTTGGGATTATATCATTGTGATACATAAAAATTGTTAACATATCGCCTCAATCCAGGCAAGTGTTACATCAGCACATTCAAAACTGGAATTCATTCATCTCACCACTGAAATTCATTATGGAATTCAATACTTTTTGACTGGAAATATAACGGTTATTATCATTTGTGATTATATTCACAATAATATTTTTTTAAAAGTTTTAATTCGTATTCGTCGGTAATAAATTGTCTTTAAAATGTTATAAAACTTGCTGATTTTTGCTCTGTTCTGTTACTTATTTTAATTCTTCACTCCGAGATAAAATGTTATTTAAAATTCATGATCAACTTAAAACAATCATCGAGGTTTCATATAACGTTAATATTTGGAACAGAGAAGATATTTTATTTTCAAAACGTTGTTGGTAATCAGGATTGGTTAGCCGATGGTGTTCTTTTAAAGCATCGCCTATATAGAGGAAAAATTTACAGTAAAATAGTTTTATACCTGTTGCCGATCTTGATGCTGCACCTGCTCCATTACCCATGTTCAAGAATGGGAGAGGCTGTAATGTTAAACAAAGGTGACAAGAAAAAGTAAATACAACATCGCAACTATCATACACTAGAGATCATGGTTTTGTTAAAAAGCTGCTCAAAGTTCCATACAATCAAATTAAATCGACGCGTACTTAAATACATAGATTAGATAGACACACAATTTGATTGAAATCGAGATATACGTAAATACGTAGGTAAGATAAACACAATTTTATTCAAATAGACATCTACTTAATGATGTGGATCATATACACATTGAAATAATTCATATTCTCGAAACTTGGGTATATGAGCCTTTTGCAAACAAACCCTGGATAACCACCATATGACATCACCCTGGCTCGACACTATTTCAACCGATTAGCCATGATAAACCTTAGTCATATGATAAGAAATACAACCGGGGCAATGGTCGGGTGCGGGAGATTCTGCCATAGGACAACTGCCATTCCATTCCATATTAGATGTTAATATTGTAGTGTGATATGAACCATGCATCTATAACTATTTACTGCTTTCTTCTTACTGTAGTAGATAGAGTTTCTTGGTTTTTATGATGTCCGTTACAGCCAGCCATCATTTTCTTAGTTCAAAATGGGCTAAAGAAGCATGGAGTCCCTCCACTCCAACCGGCGTTTTCTAAAGAGGCTAACAAAAAGGCGGCTGCGCTGTAGGAGTCAATAGTGCGGCTAGCTGGCTAGCTCGATGTCAACTCAGTAAGCTCCGTTACTTTAGCCCAAAATCACACTCTCATCTCACAGTGACTCTCCAGTGTGGTGTTTCGCATATTTTTTTTTTATGAACGTTACTGATATCAACTCGATTTTTGTTGTTTCTTTGTCGATGAAGTCCAAAGTGTGTGTTATTTGCAATGTAGTCTGTAATTCATAATTCACGGTTGTCTATTTGTCGGCCTCATCTAGGATAAGATTCATCTAGGATATGATTGTACTCATCTTCGGAAGTTGTGGGTCGGGTAGTGCTTTTGACATTTAGTCTGCCATTTTGCTGAGTTTTGTGGAACAAAAGTAAGAATTTCATCTTTGTGGTCAGTCACTAGCTGACATAAGTACCGGCTACTGCAGGCGATTGTAACTGGAGCAGCAACAATTGTTGTCAACATGCCAATCCGTGCATCGACGGTGCCCAGAGACAAGGCCCTTAATGTTTGTAACATCTACATCATTTATTGTTCGATTGTACTTGTGTTTATAAAGTGTACGACTGTTCAACTCTTTCCACAGTAAGGCTTCGACTTCACAGACTTTTCAAGGTGAAAGTCATGGCTTTTGTTGTGTCGGTAATGACATATTACCTTTGCGAGCATCGTTATGTAAAACTAATTGTTGTGTAGGGGTCAGTTAATTCATAGGCGGACATTCATCTCGAAATGGTCTTTGTGGCTTGCTGGCAATACGACGATTATGTCAAAGAAGGGGGTGGAGTTTGCTAGATATCATTACGTCTGAAAATAACACAACAATATACACACCCGTTTAAATGCTTCCCAGAAGTCACATATGGCTTCGATATAGATCATGCGTTCTTGAAATGTTACTTTACTGATTCTGCTAGTGAATGGGGGTATAGGGTCATTAATCTCACGATGGAAAGATTATGTGTGATAAATACCATGTAGGAGTTTACTAAAAATTGCACCCGATACCATCTTGGACAATTTAGTAACGTTGAAACGGTCATACCGTGCTTGAGTCAAAACAATAACGAAAGTCTTTAACTAGCTAATCATATCTGTATAGTGATGGATCAAACTTCCAGTAACGAAAAATTAAAATTTGGAAATGAAAGATAAAATCTTATGTCAATGTTAACGAAAAACATCTAGGTACTAAACGACCATAGTATGAAACGACTTTGCGACGAACTGTATTTGATACAAAACGTCCCGTTACCATAATGTAGTGCCTTTGCTTTAAGTTTGCCACATCATTGTAAGTTTTGGATTTAATATAATTTTAAATAACAGTTTTATCAAATAAAAAACTCTTGAAACATGCCATAACCGCTTTCAGTGTATTACCTAAACAATATCAAATAGTAGGGAGAGAGCTTGGCAGTGACTGATGAACTTCGTATCACATTGTGTCGTTGTTGTTGTTGTTGTGCTTAACGCCATTTTTCAGCACACGATAGGCTATTCATGGCGGCCAGTATTAATGGTGGAGGAAGAAACCGGGAAATCACCGGAAAGAACCACCGACCCACGAGAAGCTACTGGCATGCTTTCTCACATATCCACATTCGCCGAATCCTAGACTCGAACCCACGCAGACAGAGGTGAGATGGCAGTGATCCGTAACGGACAGCGCTTTAGAGCACTCGGCCACTCGGGGCCCTCACATTGTGTCAATTGAATAAGTAAAAAAAGTATTCTGTAAAGGACGGTATAGTAATGACATATAGAATATATAGTGAAAATTCTTTAGTTTTAATCTAAATTCATCCTAGAATGTTATCATTGTTTAGTTATTATGTGCAAAACCCATCCAAACTCTCTAACCCACTACACCCCATCCCATCATACCCCACCCCACCCCACCCCACCCCACCCCATCCCACCCCATCCCACCCCACCCCACCCCACCCCACCCCACCCCACCCCACCCCACCCCACCCCACCCCACCCCACCCCACCCCACCCCAACCACCCCACCCCAAAACCTCCCAAGCCAAAACACGTTTGTGCCAGTAAGAAAATGAAGAGTACATCAATACTTACAAAATGTATGTTTTAAGTCCCTTCAAAATGCAATCTTTATATTTATAAGGCGTGTTCTCTTCCACGCCAAATACATTTGGGTTTTTCCTGCGCAATGTGCTGTAGCTATCAACAAACCCTCCAGTCAATACAGTATATAGCAACGAGCTGAATTAAGAGACGTTGATCTTATTTGTACGATTGTTGTTGTTACAAACAATTACTGCCCGGACTTTTAAGACCGCTCAATTACTTCAGTTGTATGATGTATATCTTATATTGTATATTATTCGTGGTGGTTATCAAAGGAAAGTAAGGTAAATTAAAATAACGGTTAAAGATGAATCAGGATCAAATTACTACACCAATTTTCAATGCAATCATGTATGACGAGAATACAATCTAATGGAAAAACATAGAATTGAGCTACACACACACACACACATGACCAGCATTAGGGGAACATATGTCACAGAGCAGCCTTAGGGTGACAGAATGACATCATGCTGTGTTATGAAACAAAAGCACATATTTGTATATGAATTCATCAAAATAAATTATGATTTTTATTATCAAGATTCAATATTTATATTTAAAACAAGAAAATTTATTTTTAAAAGAAAATTTATTTTTAAACATTTTACATTTTGGGAATTTTGCATTAGCACAGTTGGCCCTGTATAGGGACATGCGGAATTGCACAGGTAGCAATGAACTAATGGGACTGGACATTGGCAACACTTTAGCAAGAAACTGACGTATATATATATATATATATATATATATATATATATATATATATATATATATAAACGCACAGATATTTCTGTAGGGAGGGACACATACAAAAGAGACACATATACATATAAAACACACACACACACACACACACATATATATATATATATATATATATATATATATATATATATATATATATATATATATATATGGGCCCCGAGTGGCCGAGTGGTCTAAATTGCTGTACGTTACGGATCACTGCCATCTCACCTCTGTCTGTGTGTGTTCGAATGTGGATATGTGAGAAAGCTTGCCAGTAGCTTCTCGTGGGTCGGTGGTTCTATCCTGTGATTTCCCAGTTTCTTCCTCCACCATTAATACTGGCCGCCATGAATAGCCTATCGTGTGCTGAAAAATGGCGTTATACCCAACAACAAATATATATATATATATATATATATATATATATATATATATATATATATATATATATATATATATATATATATATATATATATATATATATATATATATATATATATATATATATATATATATATTGTTTTTTTATAAATGAAATTCTTTTCGAGACATTGAAAGTGGCTCTGATAAGTGCCACTGTTATGTTAATACCATTCCTTTAACTTACAGGACATCGCATAGGTCTTCTTTTCTTCCTCAAATTCTTCAAAGGTTGTCTTAAAATGTGTCTCACATCTTGTCTAAAGATTAGAGTCCGCTTCATTCAACCTTCTTTAAAATAATTGCACCGGTGATCCGGATGACAGTCCTTTTAATTTTGACATTCATTGGTAAGTCCGTACGGAAAAGCAATGACGATACCAAAGATGGTTCAACGTCTATCAACATCTTCTTTTGTGACGATAACAGGTGAAGGAAATTAAGTGAACTGCGTTTATTTTAAAGCGGATCAAAACAGATTGAAATTGGACACCAATGCGTAACAAAATTCGGTCACTTTCGGAGACTGTCTTCCAATCCGAAGAGAGCTACATTTGGCGTCACATTCCCAAAGAATGAAACGAACGGAAGGAGAAGCACTATAGAAGTAACAAAGGCTAGACGAGAAGGAGAACATTGAAAGTCAAGCGATCACGTTACTCTTGGACACATTGGCTGACTTGAGAAGTCTGAAACATATGTATCAGACTTCTTTATTACGACCCATAAGAAAAAGACCTTCGCGAGCAAAAGAATCTCACCCTGAGACTTCACCAGAGATACCACCTTTAGTGTTTTCTAGGTAATAATTGACAAGAGCAAGTCTACAAGTAGGCTTTGGCCGTGGCAAAGGCTTAAGTCAGTTGAAGCAGATTCCTTCTCGTTGCTGAGTTTGTTCTCAGGAAGAAAAAAAAAAACAAACATTCAACGGATCTTTTCAGAGCCACACATTTCTTTCGAAAAGAGTTGATATTCATTTTGCCAAAATCAATGAAAACTCAAAATTCCTTTTTTAATCCTTATGATGTGTTTATGAGTGTGTGAGTGAGTGTAAGATCTTATTCTAAACATTTAAAACCAGGAGACACGTTTTTTCAGTCTTGTCTATCCTGTTATAAAAATTTACAATCCAATTCACAATGCAACACAACAATTTTAAAAGAATTCATAGACTTCTTCTGTGCCTGTTTCTTTGGTTCAATCTCTGTGTTTTAAATTTCTTCACTTTCACCGTTTTCCCTCCTCTTTTTCTTCCTTGTTTTTTCTCTCCCTTTCTTCTTTCCTTTTAGATCGTCTCGGACTTCTACTTTTGCCGAGGACACCTTTCCTTCCTCCTCCTGCTCCTGTTGTTTCTTAAGGCACTCTGTAGACCAATATAATTTCTCTTGACAATGATAACAAGTATCGTGACTTTTATCTGTTCTGGCTCTGTTATTGCCTTTATGACGATCTGGACATTATGTAGCCCAATGGCCTTTATTCTGGCAGATATAATACGAGTTTTGACTTTTGTTTCAAAAGGAGAGTGAGCAGTCCGTTGAATTGCCTAAAGAAAACTTTCATATGACACCTCGCAAAGATCTAATCAGAAGTTCCATCTGTGTGGGTTCTTCTATCCTGCTGGTCTGGTTGAGAGCAAAATAGATACTGAAAGGGATGTCACCTTTATATTTGCACTGGTCTGACATTTTGACATTTTGCAATCAAGATGAAACTATGGCATCATTTCGTAAAGAAAGAAGAAAATAAGGGCAGAAAAACGTGATTTATCGCCTCGCACAGCAGCTGAAGTCTTGGCTCAAATTCGTGCCAACAATTTTTAAGATAAGATGAGTGAATCAGAATCTAATCTCAGAGAGTCTACACCCAGTCAAAGTCGATTACCATAAGTAAACTCTGAAAAATACTATCACATTTGACAGACGGACAAACGCTCCTCTAGAAAATGTAGAACTACGTCCTACACGAACTAAGTGAAGTTTAATGATTTCAATCCTGACGGTATTGGACAAAGCAGAGGTGTGCATCATTGATGTGTGGGACTCTTTGTTAACCACACTGAAACGGCAATGTCTAGCCAAATAAGACGCTTGAGACTCTCCATTTATCATGACAGTTTAAAGTCTCAAGTTTGGATCGAGTTTCGCAGCCAGCAGAATTGATTCCTTCCAAAATCATCAAGCAGATTCAAGGCTTACAACAATCCATCGACTAATTTCACATCATCGATGGAAATGGGACACTATTTATAACCCATGTTTTTCTTCCCCATGGAACAGGAAGCAAAAAGACAATCTTGGTGGACAACCTACGGAGCATCAAGCGCATCCTCGTCCAAATCAACAATCTTCATAACAAAATGTGTTTATTCCGTGCCATCGTGGTGGGACGAATGTATTCCGACAAGAACGATACGGTAGAATGAAAAATAGACTGAGTGAGCATTCAAAAATCTAACCGAGCCAAAAAACAAAGAGGGGAAGAACTCTTGTTACACCATGCGGATATAGCTAATGACTCGTCCCGTTTTCCTGAAATGCAAAAATTGCTTGGCTCCACATTTCACTTTGAAAATACATTCTCAAGTGGAAAACTATTTAAAAGACGGAAAATACATTCACGTCTATCACCACGATTAACATTTTAAAGCCATTACGAATATCATTGTATTCCTGTCATAAAGTCTTTTCTGTGAGAAATGTGACTATGGCTATAACCATCGAGAGCAACACAAGCATTGCTGATCGAAATGTGTGGGATATTTAGCCTC
Source organism: Potamilus streckersoni (assembly GCA_016746295.1). Lineage (NCBI taxonomy): Eukaryota > Metazoa > Mollusca > Bivalvia > Unionida > Unionidae > Potamilus > Potamilus streckersoni. Next base: position 94,116 of record JAEAOA010000822.1, on the reverse strand, counting down.
TAAACGGTATCTTGACAAGGGACAAGAACGAATGAATTGCCAAGCTTGTCAACGCACGTATGTCAGTCAAACATGTTACCAAAATCATCTAAAGAATCATGGTTCACAGCATAAATGTGCTTGTCAGCTCTTGAGAATGTGCCTGACTTGTGGACAAGGCATACGTACCAATAATCTTAAGGCGCTCGTCTATTTAGGAAAAATGCAATGGCATATTTGTCGTTAAAACCGTGGACTTGGAATATCAATGCTACATTCAAAATACTATTATAAACATGAAGAGGAAGAATATGACTAGAGGAAGATCTCGAATGCATGCAAGAGTCTGGCATTCACACCGAGAGTGTGAGTAGTGCATCCAAGAATATATCTTGGCGCATTTCCTTCATTGTAGCAAGATTTCTGGATTACGTACAAAATCTTTCAGGGGACTAACACACTGACTAATTTTGCTCAATGGATCTTAGACCGTATCGACGAAACGTGATCCCAAGAAGACATCGAACTTTACGGATATTGTCATCTCTATGCAACGGTGATGGCTCACAATTTTTCGGGATACGGTGGACACTTTTTGTTGAGATACTATACGGAACAAAGTACTGAACGTCTGAAAGTGACTTTGAACGGAGCCCAAATCATTTCCATGCAAGTGAGTTAAGTACAGTTTAAAGATAGAATGAGTTACTTGGCCATGAATTTGAGTCGTATGCCTAATATTCTGGGCATGACATAAATGGCCAAAGGTTATTTCTACATTTTTTAATAGCAAGACCAATCAATATGCCTTTCTACCTCATTTGCCTGATGATCAAAACTATGATTCCAACAACATGCATACCAAACAACAAGAAACTCTTTTACCATTTGGTGAAATGTTCATACCGTCATTGACATCTCCGAAAGACGATTCCAGGAATACCCTTGGGTGACGGTGCCAAGGAATGTACAGACCCTCAGAACATCACACACTTTCCATGACACTATATTTTGATGGCAAAACAATGTTTTAAAGTAGAGACCTGTTTTTATTCCACAATATTTTGTTTCATTGTCTTATTTATGTACTTGATCATTAGGCTTTTATGCAATATTTTCTTTCGTATTATTCGCAATTAAAACTAAGTACAAACTTGTTCTGAAATAGGTATAAAAACTCTTGTCTTGTGAGTCTTCTTGTCAAAAAGTCACATTCCTTACACTACTTTGGTTACCTCTGCTGTTTCTGCTCCCTCTTCCAACACGTTCAAAGTCATTGACAAAGACTTAGATCGTACTAGGTTGGAAAGACCTCTATCTTCGGTATCCTTTTAACATGCTCATTGCTGGACCCAGTGGTTATGGCAAAACCTAATTTGTCAAACGTTTGATCGAAAATACGAATTATTTGATAAATCCTCCACCTTAGAGAATCGTTTGGTGTTGCAAAGAGTGGCAATCGGTGTAAATCTTCTACGAGAAAGTCAAGATGATTCCGTCGTTTTTGTGGAAGGCATTCATGTCGAGGACGACGGAATCGTGTCTGACCCCAGTCAAAATCATTTGATCATCTTTGATGACATGTTATGAGAAGACGAACAAGAAATTAAACTCAGGTTTACACGCAAAGGCATCGTCATAATTCCAGTGTCATTTACATTACCAAACATTTGTTTCAACAAATTAAAGCCCATCGTACAACGAGGCTCAATGCTCATTATTTGGTCTTGGTTAATAGTCCTAGAGATAAATAGCAAGAGCGTGTTTTAGCCAAACAGTTAGGAATACCACCTACGATTATTTACGATTCCGTACCCATTTGTTTCACCACTGGTGCCAAGACGGAGGACCTGTCGTGTACTCGTCCCCATCATGGACATAATCACCACCATTACAAAATATCGTGTCTTAGAAGCCAGTCTCAAATAAGTCTCATGATGTCTTACGGTGACAGCACATTAATTACTGCAAGGAATCATTGTGATTCCACATCAAACCAAACTTTATGTTATTGAAACAAAGTAGCAATGACCCAACCGGCCGATCCTAACATGACACTCAAACCAAAATGCAAATCATTTTAAGACCTGGAGGTAGTGGTTCTTTAGGAGGTGTCATCATTCGTTCCCTTTAAAAAAAAATGGGATCCCGATGCTCCCAAAGTTCTCCCCAAGAAGACAATCACTCTTCGACGTACTCAGAAGAAAACGATAAAGAGCAACGTTAGCAAACCTAGTTCACAGCCTCAGCAAAAGAAAAAGAAAGAGAGCAATGGTGTCCAAGTCTCTTAAAATATTCAGAACAATCTCCATACCCAAGAAAACTCAAAGGATGCCGTTGTAATTGTATTTAGTATTCCATAATCCACCGTGTCCGTATTTGATACAGCTCCTCACGACATCTTCAAGATATTCCAAACGTGTCGGTTTCGATGAGTTTTTGACCTGAGCGAAAAGGGCAGCAACCGATGGTACGCTAAAACAATTACTTAGCAATTGTCTAGCTTTAACATCGTCAAGAGAATATTACAGAGCAAGGTTTTCCATTTCTTCATAAAGATATACTCTACGAGAAACATTGCCGTTAGACCGTACAATCTGATCAGAATGATCACATTCCGAACTCTGCTAATGGCTTCAAATTCTCGAAATCAAAAACTGTGTGCATTTCTGTCAGGTACGAAAACATCACGATGGACCTAATCTCATGCTGGAAGGAAAACCTATTCCAGCTGTTGAGGAAACAAAATTTTTAGGCATTATCTTCGATAGAAAACTGAGTTTTATTCCAGATCGGAAATATTTGAAAGCCAAGTGTTTGAATTCTCTTAATTTACTTAAAGTAATAGCGCACACTGACTGGGGTGCTGATAGGAGAGTCATTCCCAATTTATTCAGAACATTTATCAGCTCCAAATTAGACTATGGTTGCGATGTTTATGGTTCAGCAAGGAAATCCTATTTCAAGATGCTTCACCCAATCCATCATAAAGGACAAAGACTTGCCCCGGGAGCATTTAAACATCCCCGTGTGAAAGCCTCCTCGTCGAAGCGGATGAGCAACCCTTATCACCGTAGAGAAAAGCTTTCCGCACAATATGCTATCAAATTAAGATCCAGCCCTATGAACCCAGCTTTTTCGGCAGTTTTTGAACCAAAATATAAATCCTTATATGACAATAAACCAAATGTCATACCTACATTTGGCATTAAGCTATCACAATTTCTCGAAAATACTCAAATTGATTTTTCAAAAATTCTGAAAGCCAACATCTCCGAAACAACCCCAGGGCTACTTCAGCAACCAAGGGTAATTTTTACGTTACATGATGGAAAAAAATCGGAGACAATCCCTTCTATTTTCCACAACTCTTACCATGAACTCCTCTCACAATATGAAAAGTATACAAAAATATATACCGATGGACCAAAAGATGAGGAAAAGGCTGCTGCAGCCTTTGTAAGTGGAAAACACACAACCAAAGTTCGCTTGCCAAATGGTACGTAAATTTTTTCAGCCGAAATTATAGCAATAGACCTTGCTTTGCATTACATTGCAAGCAAGCGTATTTCAAATAGCATAATATTCTCCGACTCACTATCAGTACTTCAGTCACTACATAACAGAAAACTGGAGAATCCATTATTAGCAAACATTCTTCTTAAACATACTAAGCTGAGTACCTCCCACAGTATAGTATACTGTTGGTTACCCAGCCATGTAGGAATTAAAAGTAATGATAAAGCAGACCGTGCTGCTAAAATGGCCTTATTACTAGAACCAACTGATTTTAAACGTTGTATCAAAGACTGTTTACGTCAGAAATGGCAGGCATCATGGAATGATGCCATGAATAACAAACTTCATGCCATCAAGCCAACCTTAGGAGAATGGACCCCTTCCTACAGATCCGTCCGTAGAGAGGAGGTAGTCATTGCAAGAATTCGACTCGGTCATACTCACTTAACACACTCCTACATATTAAAAGGAGAAGACCCACCAAAGTGCATAGCTTGTAATGAACCATTCACCGTTAAGCACTTTATGCTGGAATGCTTCGATCTTCAACCTACGCGTAATCATTACTACGTTGTGCAAGACATGAGGGAGCTCTTTGATACAGTTAACATTACGAACATTATAGACATCCTTAAGGAAGCAAACATTTATTATAAGTTATAGCTTTTATTTTATCATCTTGTTCAGTTCTGTGTTATAATTATGCTGTCGATAGATTTTAATTGCCAATCATATGTTTTCGTTATCATACATTTGCACACCCCGTTGATCAGGAAACTTTTAATTATTTACCATAATTACCATATTTATCGCTTTACCTTTAACTGTTTGGTCTCCAATCGCTGGTCGATAAAATTATTTGACCAGTTTTAAACGTAAAAGGATATAACCTAATGTTTGGCGCAAAATAGCCTCATAGTGCTGGAGCGCCATAAAAAATAACAATCAATCAAACAATTAATCATTCCGAACTCTGAAACAGCTATACATATACTGGGTCACTTTTGCTGATATCACTGGTGTCACCAAATACATCACCGTGGAAATATTTAATAGTTCTATCTGGTGGAAATATAGTCACTCCATTAGCCCATGCATCTTCACTTTGATCAATAATATCTATGGAAGCTCGTCTGGATTTATATTTCGTTTTGTACAAAATCTCGCCTGTCAACGTCTTCACAGTTTTTGGGAATTTTAGTTTCCTTTCTAGCTCAGCAACGTCGCAGATAGACGCTCCATTATTGTCACCTTTTCAGCCCATATACTTAGTTTGTTACGTCCTAAATCCGTTAAACCATTTCCCCGTATCGCGTTTGTGAAGTGTTCTATAACTCGCTCAGCTACACAATTTATTCTAAACGAAGTCAACAATGAAACTTTTAATTTCTTGAGATCTCCAACTTCAGGTTTATTATTTAACGGATAGAGCGCGTACACTAACGCAGTTACTGGATACGATCGCTCAAAATTCGGCTTGTCTATTACAATCCGTATTCCTGGTTTGGACATTTCACCAAGGATAATATTATTCACTGACTTTTGGACGCATTCGCACTTGTCTCGTATGATTCAAATGTCATCGTCTGCCTTACGATAAATTTTAATAAAATAATATGTTTACGAAAAAAGTAGTCAATAGTCTCTCTTCCTCATTTGTCACTTCTCACATAGACGATATTTCCAATCCATAATGTGGACCAAACATGAGCCGCACCAACGTCGCGAAACTCCTTCTTGGCTTCACAGATACGTTTAGTCATATCCGCATTCGTTAAAGGTAGATGTTGCATCCAAAAACTAAATTTAAGTTGTATGTCAAGGTCAAATCTAGCTGTGAATATAATTAAAGAAAATATGTATTTAAATTGGAGGTTTAATCATGTATATAAGATTCAACCAAATGGTTAAACGTCTCCGTGTAACAACAATTGCGTAAATGAGTTCTGCAGTTATCACATGCAATGTGTTAGACATGGGAGTGTTGTTTTGGAGTGCGAGGAAAGACTCACCTGTGTGCGCTATGTGGTGGTAAAAATGCAGAGAGATAAAACGATATTACGATAAAAATATATCTATATAGTTTTTCAAAATAATAATTTAAACAAATATTATATAGTATATAAATGGAGCAAAATGAGTTTGTGGTCACATCAATTCCTCCCCAATTATGAAGTGTCTTGTAATGGCATCATTGGGAACTGCAGATTGAAAAAACCAGTCGGTAGTGTTATCAATGCTGGTTATCTTGCGCATAATACCAATGGAAATAAAAATTATTTATCACATATTTGCTATCGATTGTTATTTTGGGTTGATCAAAATTTGGAATGTAGCAGATCACATCAAACGCGATAATCTTGACAATTCACTTGCAGAATCTACGTATTAACAGGCAAAATAAAAGCTGTCAGTTTGGGCACCCTGGTGGGATACGATCTACATGACCTGATAAATCCGTGAAGCAGAGTCTGGAGAAGACATTATGTTCAAGTCATTTTATTCCGCTAGTAAACACTTTAACATAGCAACCCCCTCAGTGAAACTTTACGCATATGGAGTTATTAGATCTACGTTTTCTTTAAATTTTGCACAGAATTTTATGTTCCAGTACTTGGTATCAGATGATCATGCGAAACAACCAAGGCAAGCATAAAACTTGGTCAGCATTGCAGTTACAAGCACATACATGTTGTTATTTAGCTTGCGATCAGCATATTATTCAGAAAATATTATAACATCTAATAAAGATGGTTCTCCTCCTGTGGAAAGATCCATAAACTTTATTCGATATCACGAAATATTCTTTACTTAAACAGATTTAATTATTTTTTAAAAATTATTTTGTTTGATTTTTTTCATCAAATTTCTCGTTTTTACGCTCTTTGTTGTTTTCTTTTGTCAGGCATTTTAGTCAATTTTATCATTGTGTTTTGTTGGATTTGCTCGTTCTCGTTGGGCCAAAGCCCCAGGAAAGTAAAAGGAAATTAACATTAGGTTTTAAAGTTATCAATAAAATATTGTTTTATTCCGGATTTTTATCATAATTCGATAGCAAAATGATAATATAAATCTACACAATACGAGCAAAAGACTGGAGAAACCAGTATTTGATCAACAAATTTAAAATCTAATGTTAATTTCCGTTAACCTCCCTGGGGTTTGACGCAACGAAAACGAGCAAACTCAACGAAAAACTTTGTTCACGCTTCACATACAGGCACGGATAAAAATTATATATATTTTGTACACTTCACTTATGATAGCTCATTTAGATAAATCATAAATTACCATATTTATATACAAATGTATATACCAATTCCAATTAATAGCTCTATAACCTTGCCGGCGGTCTCTTTCAGTGATAATAGGCAACTATCCCTATGTGGCAACTAGTAAATGACAAACTGATAAAATACTGTACTCTTCGTTTACATAAAATCGGTGTACAAATTTTCTCATAGTGCATACAGGCATATGTTGTCTGTTGACTGGCTGGCTGTATAATTAGGTATGTTATTGATTATTCCATGGTAACGTCGAACAGAGAAATTTATGTTACTTATATGCATTTTGCACAGAAGTTGTGGTCTTTGTGGCGAAATGTCTATATTTTGTATAATAAATACTCTTAATACGTGTGGATTAAGTGCGACTTCATTATAATAAATAGTACCATTTGTCGCCCACAGCATTATCGTTTATTTTGTCAATCCTTTATGTGAGGAAGTGTGTCTGTTTATATGTGTGGCCCATTGCGCATGAAGTTATTTTAAGAACACATCCGATATGACTTAATCTTCTTTGTAACGGCTTACGCTATAGACTCAGCAGTATCATTTGTGTTATGCAGAATTATATATTTCTATAATTTTTGGAAACTGAAAAATAAAATATCCGTAACAGTGGTTTTTGTTAAGAAAATCGAACACTGTAGGTTTTAGTACTACTGTGCTTTTGGTAACCATATGAAAACTATTTTATCTTAAACACATAAATGCGTCCGATACCTTAGTTGATAACGTACTGAAACTATCATCTAGGGGTCATGGTTCGAGCGTCGTGAAAGACGTATGTCTGTGCGGGCGATTTTAAGCTACAAATATGATCCATTGGGTCTCCAGCCACCCCTTTCTTTAGAGTACACCAATCCACTACGTCAACACGTGGTGGATCCACCTTTGTGAATCACCCGTTGGTTGATCATTGAGGGTTAGTGTGCTGGCGTGAAGACGGTTTCTTTCGTCATTATCATCATTATCATCATCATATCATATCATTTATCATCCCATCAAAACTATACAGCATGAGTGATATGAGGTCGTTACCTTGTGACTTCACTAAAGGAGTAACCCACACAAAGGCCATTTCAAAAGACACCATCGCAAAACTAACAATAAACCTAGTTTCCAGGTCAGAAAGACTTCTAAGTCTTTTTCTGTGATTTTATAATTATTAAGAATTAATTGCTTAGATTCTGGAGATGTGAAAAGAGTATTCGGTTCGGTAGAAGTCGCAATCTATATAATACTTCAATTGGCGATGTATAAATCCCATTTAAGTGTTTTATTGACTAAATTATTTCCTGCTTTACACTATCTTCATAATATGATAATGAAATAAATAAGCTTCTTAAATCACTAAATGTTTTATCGTATTCAGGTTTAAAGATATTTAAAAGTTTTTTAAAAATCTTTCATCAACAACAGTTCTAACGCCCCGAATGGCGCCTATGATAGTAATAAATGCTGGTTTATTTATCTTGTTGATCTTTGTACCGTTAAAATCGGTATAGAAATAATCATTAACGTTTAGATTAGATCCGAATGAAATAAAATTCCATTGATATGTTTCTCGATATTCTGGATTCTTAATTAATTTTTCTACATTCTTTTTAAGCTCATATTTAAGTCGGTTCTGAAACTCCATTATAAACCGGTGTAACTTCAGGCCATCCTAACACTGATCTGATCGAACTATGATAAAGATCTGCAAAGCAATCAGGACAATTTATTTAAATTACGGGCTTGAAAACTTTTACAAAAACTTTTAATTTCCTCCCCCTTTAATCATTTTAAACTTCTAATCTTGAAATCAGGTCAAATAATTTCTCCAACGTGTTTCCCCCGGATGTAAAAAAACAACCAAGTTTATAGTTTAAAGGAAAAGAGATAAATTTTTGTTATATTAGAAAAGTAACAAGCAAATTGGGGGTTATCTCCCGGGAAATGAGTGAAAAAAAAAACAAATTTAAAGTTGAACACTGTTTCATTTTTTATTGTATTTAGATCTTTTCAAGATTAAAATTTTGATGGTTTTTTTGCTTTTGCTTTGGGTTTCCTATTATGATCTTATCGATTCTAATTACGCCCTTTGTTTTGCTTTAATAAATACAAAAATATAGCTTAATTAAGACTGAAAAACTTAAACCGGAATATATTAAACAATATTAAATTTGAATTTTTTTTGACACATCATCCGGACTGGTTACATTTTAAAATTTGTTTTGGATCAAAGGGCTTCACATAACAGATCGTTCAAGTTTTTCTTTCGTGAACCTATTAATGATTTATTAAGGTCTCCCCCTTAACCCTGTTTGTCTAATTAAAATAATTAAATTTTTTTTTCATAAGAATTCTTTGTAGGTAACAAGTTTAATTTTCTTTGGCAAAATCCGTAATTGGGAACCATTTTTGGACTCATTGAAACTTAATAATTTTACCAACATCAAAGAACACTAAAATTTTCAAATAGTCAATTTACAAATATTTTGCACATTTGAAAACAAAAAACATTATATTTCCAGCTGCCTTCGTGTGGAATTTTTTTTGTTGTGACATTATCTATTGGTACTATTATTGGATCTATGTAACCTAATTTTATTCCTTATTATTCCAATACCCAAAATGTTTTTTTCCCTTAAGAATTTTTTATACAATTGTTAATTTGTCACTTGTTCGGACGATTCAAAACGTTTGTAAAATGTTTTTAAACAATGAATCAAACCCCGGACCCAAACTTGATAACCCTTTATATAAAAATCTACCTAACTTTTTTTTGGGGTAAATGGGTCAAATATATTTTTTCACTTATTGGGTTCGGGGTTTTTTCCCCATCCCTTTTCGTTTACTTGTCTTAAAAGATAAGAAAAAGAAAGAATTATATTAACCGGGTTTGGGTTCGACCAAACATTGGAGAGGTTGGTCGTTAACCCTACTTTGCCTTTCCCCTTTCTTTGGGACGGGGGAGTTTGCCCGGTTGACAAGGTTCCGAATAAAGTCTTTGAACCTTCCTCCTTTTACTTTATTCTTGTATCTCGCTTGATACCACCGTTGACCCTATATTCTATTCCTATATCTTTCCCTTTCTTAAATCTTAGAAGATTTCCTAGAAGGCGGTGGCTTAACGGGTCAATCAGGGGGTAATTTTACTGACCTTCGAAATTGGCGACTTCAGGGTCTACCAAAGGTAATTTTACCAACTGAGTATGGTGTTTGTGTATCCCTGGCACTTGAAAAGTGTCCCCTTGTTGGGCTCCTTGGTGGGTGGGGAGCACGGGTGCTGAATCTTTCAAACTGCCATCATGAAGAATTAAAAAAAACCTCCAAAACGTACCAAAACTGTGTCATCAGAGTCGGATGATGAACCATGTAGTGTGGAATCCTTTCCTCGCTTCATGGTCATCCATTCAAAAGACGAAGCTAAACAACTTGCCACATTGTCACCTTTTATAGTCGAAAAGATTATACTTGGATTAGTCGGCAAGCCGAAAAGTGTGAAGAAGCTAAGATCAGGTGACCTACTTGTAGAGTGTGAGCGGAAAGCTCAAACTGAAAATATACTGAAAATTAAATCGTTTCACGATATTCCAGTAACCTGCGCCGCCCACTCTACACTTAATTCATCAAAAGACATCATTCGTTGCCGTGACCTTGCTGAAGTCTGCGACAAGGACATCGTCGAGGGCATGAAAACTGAAGGTGTCACTGCAGTCCGTAGAATTCGTATCAAACGAAACAACAATCTGCAGGACACCAACACTATTATATTCACCTTTAATAAGCCCATATTACCTAAAGTGGTCAAGGTTGGCTTCTTACAAGTTAAGGTTGAGGTATATATACTAAATCCCCTCCGATGTTACAAATGCCAAAAATACGGCCATCATGAAGACAGATGCTCTAGAAGCCAAATCTGTGGCCGGTATGGCGACTCCTCCCACCGGGAATCAGAGTGCAAGCCCACTCCGCACTGCGTAAACTGCGGCAAAGAACATCATGCTAGTTCCAAGGAATGCGACACTTGGAAACAGGAGAAGGAAATCCAGAGGATTAAATACGCTAATAATATTCCCTATCCAGAGGCCAGGAAGTTTGTTCAAGCTAGATCATTGCCCGGGCCATCCTTCTCAACAGTAGTAAAGAGCAGCCAGAAAGCAGCGAAAGACACACAAACTCAAACAAACCCGCCTGAACCCCATGCTGACTCAAACATCCCACACTATGGACCGCAGAAATACTCTACATCGACGCAAACAACATTCAACATTACCTCACCACCAAAATCACCAAATAGCAAGAAAAGGCTTCAAACAAATAGGCATAAAAAAGGGTCTGATGACCCTATAAAAACACACAACAAGTTTGAAGACCTAGAGGACATGGATGCGGAGGAATCTGCTTCATGTCCTCAGGGTAACTCCAGATCCAATAACAAAAGATACACCCCGTACTTCCTCCAGATAAATAACCAAATTATTTGCCACTTGAAAGGTCTAATATACAGCTGAAATGATGAACACCATTTCACAATGGAATTGTAGTGGACTTAAAGCCAACTACCATGATATTCTTCTGCTTTTAGATGAACATGATCCTGCAGTACTATGTCTTCAGGAAACATTTTTGAAAAATACAGACAACATCACAATTAAAAAATACTCCCTGTTTAACCACTACACTCAGAATGTTGACAGGGCCTCAAGGGGAGTCTCTGTTATTGTGAACAATAGAGCCCCTCATAAGGTCATTCCTCTAAACACAAATTTACAAGCCATTGCTGTAAGCGTCAGTCTTTAGCGAGTGATTACATTTTGCTGTATTTACTTACCACCAAACATTAACCTAGTTCCAAATGAATTAGATACCCTTCTTCAACAACTTCCTGCACCATTTGTTTTACTCGGAGATTTTAATGCCCATAATATTTTATGGGGATCAAATCATATAAGTGACAGAGGTCACAAAATTGAAGACTTTTTTTCTAGAGACGATCTGTGTCTCTATAATACCAAAACACCTCTATACCTACACCCAGGCACGGGTACATACACATGCATCGATTTGACAATTTGTTCTCACTCGCTGCTTTTGGACTATGAATGGAAGGTCGCTGATGATCTTCATAGTAGCGATCACTTCCCAATCTCCCTTGTAAATCTGAACTCTACAATTGATGAAGTAATTCCACAATGGAACCTAAAGAAGGCTGACTGGGTCAAGTTCGAAATACTCTGCAAAACTAGGCTGAATAAGGACACAGTTTTCAATGTTAACGATCCCATTCAGCTTTTCACATCTATTTTAATAGAAATTGCAGAAGACTCTATTCCAAAGTCCTCTACCAACTGTAAAAGAATCTTAAAACCTTGGGTCCCTAAGGAATGTACAGAAGCCATTAGACTACGTCTAAAAGCATTAAACAAATTTAATAATCATCCGACGCCCGAAAATGTAAATATATATCGTAATGCCCGAGCCAAAGCTTGTCGCACAATCAGGGAAAGTAAACCAGCATCATGGAAGAAATATGTTTCTTCTTTAAACTATCGTTCCTCTGTTCAGAAGGTTTGGGATACTGTACGCAAAATAAACGGAAAGAACAAACAAAACCCTCTTCGACACCTGCAACTAAACAATAACAACTTTAATACAAAACGTGACATTGCAAATACTCTTGCTGACAGTTTCTCCAAAAATTCATCATCATCTAATTATACCGAAGCCTTCCAAAAACTTGAAGCTCAAACAGAAAAGTCACGTGTAAAATTCACATCCAACAACTTGGAAACTTATAATCTGTTGTTCTCATTATTGGAGGTTAGGGAGGCTTCAGATAAGACCCATGATACATCCACTGGGCCTGATGAAATACATTACCAGTTTTTGAAACTCCTTCCAGAATAATCATTAACAACTCTTTTGAAACTCTTTAATGATTTATGGCTTACTGGTAATATACCAAAAAACTGGAAAGAAGCAACTGTAATACCAGTTCCCAAACCCGGTAAAGATAGCAAAGACCCCAACAGCTACCGACCAATTGCGCTGACAAGCTGCGTGTGCAAAACAATGGAACGAATGATCAATTCTCGATTTCTCTGGTACTTGGAAACTAACAATTTAATATCTCCTTTCCAAAGTGGCTTTCGATATGGACGGAGTACTAATGATCATCTAGTTAGACTAGAAACATTCATTCGTGATACCTTTATCAGAAAAGAACATTTAGTAGCGGTTTTGTTTGATTTAGAAAAGGCTTATGACACAACATGGAAGTACGGGATACTAAAAGACCTGTACGATCTGGGACTCAAAAACCGTCGGCCCTCATTTCTCTGACACGGAATTCAAAGTTCGAGTGGGCTCTACCCTCTCCGATACGCACCAGCAAGAGATGGGTGTGCCCCAGGGCAGTATTTTATCTGTGACGCTTTTTAACATCAAAATCAATAGTATCACCAAATGCTTAGCTCCCGGTGTTGATTGCTCATTATATGTTGACGATTTTTTAATTTGTTATCGATCAAAGCATATGCATACAATTGAGAGGCAACTCAAGCAAAATATCAATAAGATTCAAAGTTGGGCCAGTAATAACGGTTTCAAATTTTCAAAATCAAAAACAGTATGCATGCATTTTTGTCAGTTGCGAAGACATCATGATAACCCTAAACTCACGCTGGATGGAACACTTATACCAGTTGTTGAGGAAACAAAATTCTTGGGTATTCTATTTGACAAAAAGCTGACATTCATACCACACATTAAGAATTTGAAAGCTAAATGCTTAAAAACCTTAAATTTGATTAAAGTAATTGCTCACACTGATTGGGGTGCTGATAAAAAAGTACTCCTTAATTTGTATAGAACATTTATCCGTTCCATCTTAGACTATGGATGCATTGTTTATGGTTGAGCTACGAAGTCTTATTTGAAAATGCTTGACCCAATTCATCATCAGGAAATAAGACTTGCTCTAGGAGCATTTAAGACATCTCCGTGTGAAAGCCTTCTCGTGGAAGCGAATGAACCACCTTTATCGCATCGCAGAGAAATGCTTTCTGCACATTATGCTCTTAAGTTACAATCCAACCCTCTCAACCCTGCTTTTTCGGCCGTTTTTTATCCAAATTACAAACTTTTATACGTAAATAAACCAAATGCTATACCTTCATTTGGTTTCAGAATATCATCCTTCTTTGACCAAATCAAATGTAATCTATCTTCAATCCAGAAAACATTTGTCTCGAAAACACCACCTTGGCTCATTAGCAACCCCAAGTGAATTTTACGTTATACGATCGGAAAAAATTTGAGACAAACCCTATCCTATTCTTGATGTCTTATCATGATCTTCTCCATGACTTTACACATTATGCTAGATTTTATACTGATGGATCAAAGGTTGCTGATAAGGCTGCTGAAGCCTTCGTCAGTGGCAAACACATAACCAAAGAGCGTTTGCCAAATGATGCATCCATATTTTCAGCGGAAATCAGAGCAATAGACCTTGCTCTGACATTTATTAAATCTAAACACATTCTAAATAGTATTATCTTCTGTGACTCATTATCAGTGCTTCAGGCGCTACACAATATCAAACTAGATAATCCACTATTGGTGAATGTTCTGGTCAAAAACTCTGAGCTTAGTGCCTCATGCAATATAGTATACTGTTGGCTCCCTAGCCATATTGGTATTAGAGGTAACGAAGAAGCAGACCGGGCTGTTAAGATGGCTCTATCTTTAGAACCATCGGATTTTAAATTACCATATTCTGATTTTAAACCTTGTATCAAAGGTATCTACGTCAAAAATGGCAGGTATCAAGGGATGATGCAATCAATAACAAACTTCATGCCATCAAACCAATCTTGGGGGAATGGACTCCTTCCTACAGAACTATTCGTAGGGAGGAGGTTGTCATTGCAAGAATCAGAATCGGTCATACATACATTACCCACTCACACATACTAAAAGGTGAAGATCCACCAGAGTGCGTTCCTTGCAATGTACCATTTACTGTTAAAGACTTTATGACCACGTGTTCCGACCTGCAACCTACGCGTGATAAATACTATAATGTACACGACATGCAGGAACTTTTTGATACTATTCAAATCACTAGTATTTTAGATTTCCTAAAGGAAGTAAATCTTTATTTTAAACTGTAACTGTATGATCTTACCCAAACTAATTTTTAACTAATGCAAATACCAACTATTATTTACATCGTTCATCAAGATACATTTACATTTCCCGTTGATCGGGAACCAATATCTTTAACTGTTACCAACATTTACCATTTTATATTTAACTACTATGGATTTTTTTACTATATCGCTGGTCGATATTGAACCTTTCTTTTTACAAATATGACCTACTGTATGGCGCTAAATAGCCTAAAAGTGCTGGTGCGCCGTTAAAATTAAATCAATCAATCAATCTTCTGAGATCTTCCTTAAATATCAACCATTATGTTTATTAGTGTATGTGCAAATGCGACATCTTATTATACATTTCTGTAGTGAACGAATGCACGACTTTATGAGGTGGCTCAGTTGATTTTCATACAGCATCAAGCACATTAGGTACATGTCGACCACATATTGGGGAGTTAGTTAATGTGTGTGTTGGTAGCAATTTTATTGCTGACATAATGAAGAAATTCCTTTGGTGGCGCCAACCCATACGAATCGAAATAAACAATTCCACATAGATCTATTGCATATGCCACCCAATGCGTGCCAGATGCAGAGTTTTTATCAAGATTATTAATTCTAGTTTCAATATTGTCGGGTTGTTTTGGTCACGCATACAATCTCCTTTGAAAGTTTGTATATTTAGTTGCTTAGCTGCATTAATTAAATCAAAATTTGATAGTGGAACCATCATCGAATTGTCCCTAGTCTTAGACCGCTTCCGTACCACGAGGGCGTGGTCCCCGGAAGTCTTAAACCTTTTCTGTACCACGAGGGCCGGGTCCCCAGAAGTCATAACCGCTTTCCTTTTTGGAGGTTTTTCTTCCCTGTCCGGTTGCTTTGTTTAACGCTATTCCATCAGCGGTTCCAAAGACACCTAACGCAGCTGTTTTTGCAATAGCTGAGGCTTCAGCGGCTATTAATGCTGGTATAGCTGCGAGAAGTGGAAATGTACTACCCGATACAGCAACGTCGCTGATAGCATTTGCAGAAAGAATAAGTCGTACCCCAGTCTTTGATCGCTTGGCTTCATTGAAGTGATTATACTGACGTTCGGTCAACGATAGCTTATTCGGACCACCTGCGAGTTGTTCTCGCCGCAGTGATATTTTTACCGCACAATTATTTTTTGATGATGATTGTAGCTTTTGAATCTGACCAGGAGTCAGACTCATACTAATGTGTTGATATGACGTTATTAATATTATAAGTTATCTACTTACATGTTTATTTACATATTTTCTACTAGGGCATCAACGACTCTCATTTGTCCACCAGCACCTTCGAGTGGCATTGATTTATCTCTGAGTATAACTGCGATTGCGCTGCAATTAGGAATAGCTATAGCATCTCTATTAACACGAGCTCTCGAAAATGTATATTTACAACTGATTGTCTGGTTAAATCTAAATGTTCTATTGAAAATTAATAAATCGGATACAGCGCTGTAAAATCTAGCTGCGATATTTGTAAACCATTATCAAAGTTTTGGTCACGCCCCATGAATGTCATTAATCGATGATACGCTCGCGCTACATGATTTTGATTGAAATTCAACAAAATATCTTCGGATGGTTCTTGATGTCCATTTATCCTTGATGAAACGTCCGATACACCGAGCTTATCAAATAACATAACACTTTCATCTTGATCGTTTACTCGTTCATCATTTTGTAATGCAATACATATATGTCTTGGTGCAGAAATACCTTGCTGAGAAGCTATTTGCCACGTAAATAAACCATGAACAGCGTTCTGCACAGTATATGTGGTCATAGTCAACCACGACAACGTTGATTAACTACCTTGATCCATAAAAGAAAGTAACCGTTGTTCTTCAGATATCGAGGGGGTCATCATTAATATCCACAATGAAAGTCTTTTTAGGACAAACATATTAGCATCAAGTGCACCAGGTCGCAAGATTGCATCATCATCATTTTTGCACAAGTACAACTGTATGTTTAGCTCCAAAATTCAGTTTCCTAACATTTCTACAAAATCCAAAGATGTGTGACAACGGAATTGCACATGAAAATGCTCCCCTATCAACTCTTAACATTGATGTACGCACTGAAAATCCTAAGTTAAAATTTGCATTCATCGATAATACTGCAGGGGCATCAGCAGCTTCTTATGCAGCTCTCACATAACCAATAGTTACGTTTCTACTTTCTGGAAGATCAGTTGTATCCTTTGCAAACATCATTGATGGTCCAGCTGATCTTGAATAATCATTGCTGTATCTTGGAAGACCAATTATTGTTGTAGCTGCGTCAACGTCTTTCTGAATTGATTCAATATTTTTTCCGTCAATCATGTATGTAGCACTATCAAACAACGCCATAATACCATTATTAATAAAACCAATTCCAACATCAGCGGCATATGCTCTATTATTCGTTTTCAAAATTTCACCTTCGAATTCAATAAACTTCCCATCGGGTAAGAAATATCTACTTTTATCCTGAACCTGTAATTTGATTCGTCCACGCTGTTCTAGAATTTGTGCATTCATAAGAATTTATACTGATAATCGCGCACAGTCTCATCCATGTCAAACGTGGGGTCAGATATACGCCTGAACCTCTTTATTATCATCATCTTCGTCTAACATAAAGACCAATTTTGGAAGTGAGACCACTATATGCTATCAGACTAGCGGTTATATTGTTTTTCCTTTTCCGACCTTGTTACATCAGCCAACTCTGCTAGTTTTTGATTAGCGGTTTGGTTTATTATTTTAGTTACACTTGCAGGCATCACTTCAGTGCTGGCCAATTTCATAGGTTGAGGTTGGACGGTTGGCGGTCTGCGTATTCATTCTGTTAGTCTATCTTTGATTGCTGATAATGCTTTGCTAGCAATATTACCAACAGCGCCTATACCATTTTCACGAACAACATCAACAGCTTTCATTACTAGATTAGTTTTTATCGGTATTGTTTTTGGGGCTATTCTTCTAAACAGACGCTGAGCAACACCACATAGTCCATCTCCGTAGATTGTGTTGTATACTGGTAATCGAGAGTTTATTATCCTGACCATGGAGGTCCAAGTTGAGTACCATACACGATTATTTTTATTATTAAGTGACATTATCACTAATTGTATCTAATCACCATGGCAGTCATCGGCAATTTCATTAAAGAGGGACCAATAAACATTAATATCCATGAAACCGCCTGTAAATAATTGTTTGCAAATATCAATTGCTTAATTAATGATTTCTGATGAATTATTACCAGCTCGTTTTCCTCCAATGAGGATTTTTAGTCGATCGACATCAACAAGGACATTATTGGGACAGGTAATAAGACCACTACCTTGACCACTTCTAGTTACGCCGGGAGCGTCTTTAAATTCTTCTTCTTCCTATTCGCTTGGTTTCGATGGGTCTCTTTTAATTGGTTTAGGAGATAGAATTGGTATTCGTGATTTTGGTGATCTTGTATAATCACGAAGTGATTGCTCCAAAGGTTTCGGTGTTTTAGTTCCTGTTTTTGTTGTTCTCGTTGTTGTTTTATCACTTATTGTTGTTATGTATAAATGAAATATAACTATATATTGCATGAATATATTGTATCTAACTAGTATCACTATTTGGAGCCTGATCTACGTCATGGTGTATGCGAAATATCCATGTGTATCAATTATCACGACTTATAAGTTTATCAGCTTCATTCATATTTTAAAAACTGTTTTCTGTCACTAAAACATTTCACAGCAGTCACAACTAAATCTCCTGAACATTTAGCATTTTTAATATCAACAATAGCATCTGCGATGAATTTATTACTTATGTTAACTCTTTCTTCTTGTTATGGTAGACCTATTTTTTATCACCTACTTCAGCACGAGCTTGGTCTGCATCCTCAGTTATTTGTTGTATTGGTTGAGCAGCAGCTATATCAGTCGGAGGTTTCTGTACAATTTCTTTTGTCTCTTTTGTTCCTTCTGCTATTTTTCCAGTTACCGCATCATCTTTTAATAACACAGGTAGGATAACCTTAGTGGTCTTACTAGTTTAAAAAAACTGTATTCTCCTCAAATTTAACTTGAGGTTCCTGACGCGTTTGTAGTTGTTGCTTAACAGAATCACGAATGAGGTTCTCCAATACTCATTGTTGGTAATATTTATACTGGCTGTTTAATTCATAGCAGCAGAGAGGGTGAATGACCAACGCGTAGTGACCAGATTGTGAAAAAGTAAGCAAAAATGTGGTCAATAAGATAAGTTTTTATTGTTAAGGCAAAAACTTTTTTCAGCCTTAGTAGTAACATTTAGGTTTCAAAAATAAGATCTCAGGCAAAGTGGTCTGTTCAGCCTCTCTGCTGCTAAGCCCATGGCATATGATATATGTGGCATACCATCAATGTGTTATCAGTTCTAACGATGAGTTATACAAACTATCTGGATAAATTTCAATATTAGTTTTAGAATATATCAAATTTCATTTTCGGCTCACTCTAAATAGAAATCAAGTTTGAACTTCGTTAAAGTTGCACTGGCTGGTATGTAAAGGCTCTATTCCATAGTGGTGTACTCAAAAATTAAATCAATGCCCGTTCTCAATTATTTGTAACATACCATTTACAAGGTTTTATAAACAGTGATGGTATTGTAATCTAGGCAAACATTTTCAAATTAGTAATCATGGGCACAACCTTCTGACTCTTCAGGGGCTTTTGCAAGGGTTATGACAAACATCGAATTCCAAGAAAGAACGCAAGGATAAGATCGGCCATGATCTGTTCGAATCATAAAGCCTAAGCAAAATATGTTCCCACTTACCTAACTCTATGGTTGAAGGACCTGAACTGTATACCGTCGACACACCAAGAAGTTGACAATATTATATATGTGGGATTTCCGCTGTATTCTTGGGATGCGTTGGCAAGATAAGCTTATCAACATTACCATCGAAATCGTGGACAAAGCGAAGACATATATACCTTAGCAATACTGATAAAGGCCCAACTTCGCTGGTCAGGCCATGTCATCAGAATGGATGGAACCCACTTACCATATTAAATCTTCTTTAGGGAATTTGTATTGGACGAATAAAACAAGACCGACAGCGCAAACGAAGCAAAGATAAGACCGACAAGGCAAGCGATACAAAGAAGATCTGAAAGCCAGCATAAAGTGGTACGGCCTCCATCCATCCGAGCAAGAAAAACAGCGCACAACCCTTTGGCGTGCTCTAACCCATTAAGAATAAATCGGACTAGAATGTAACCGCCGGAAGCAGACGGATGAACCTCGGGGTGTCGCCACGGATCAACTTCTGTCACTGTAAGAGCAACATACCTCCAATCAATATGATTTCCTGGTACTCTCTCAATACAAACGTGGAGGCAAATTCGTAATCTAGCATTGACTGGATCTGTTGTAAGTTTGAGTTCCTCTAGATTTATTTTTTCAAATAAATCACCCCTTTCATCGATAAAGAATATTGATCTCTAACAAAATTACTAAACTTATATCTGCTGAAAAGTGAGACAGTCTGGCATCATCATCTGTATTTTATGGAACCTGCATAGTTGGTTCTCTTTGATCTGAATCTAACTTATATCTCTGTACTATTATCTTCTCTCTCTTTCTCTCTCTCCCTCTCTCTTTCTCTCTCTCTCTCTCTCTCTCTCTCTCTCTCTCTCTCTCTCTCTCTCTCTCTCTCTCTCTCTCTCTCCCTCTCTCTTTCTCTCTCTCTCTCTCTCTCTCTCTCCCACCAGACCTCTTTTCACGTCAGGACTTAAATGCCAGAAAAGAGAACCATTACACTCATGGTGTCTGATCTGGTGTTTTCTGAAATATAGTCTTCACCTGACAGAATATAACACCTATAGTTTTTCCATCTATGGATTCACCAATACATATGATCTTCTCCTGAAATGTCAAAGTGAGTAGAAGAAAATATGTTTAGTGTCGGACATGTGTGCTCAGATTTAAACGAAGAGCGGTTTAATAAAGTATACATTACTGTACATTCAGTATCAAGTGGTAGTATATACTACTTTATTTGAAAACCAGTTTGCCATGTAGTGCATCACCTCCCTTTTGCCTAAATGATTGAATGATTTCCTTTATTTATACCTTGTTGTCTCGTGGTTGTTTTTTTCCTTCTCATTGCGCCAGAAGGTCAATGATTCTTATCATTAATATCATAACTGCATATAACAGATATATAGGGTAATTAGTGAGATGACAGAGATGAAAACATTTTACTAGAACCTAATCAATCTCTCTTCTAAATCATTTTAAACTGTCAGATAATGAAATACAGGTCAAATATACTTTCCCCAGTGTATCTACTCTTGGATGTAAGAAAACAAACAAGTTTTAAAGTTGAGAGGAAAGAGATGAAAATGTTATATTAGAACCTAATCAAGCTCCCTTAAATACGGGTGTATCTCCCCTGGATGTAAGAAAAAAAACAATTTAAAGTTGAACACAAAATGCATTCCGTTTTATTGTTCAGATTCGTCAAGATATAGATTGATGTGGTGCAGCATTGTTTCCTATATGATATTATCGGAATTCTAATGAGCCAGTTTGCTTTATGCATTAGTAATTACCAATAATATTTGCTAACTGACACTCTGAAAATTACACGGAATATATTCAAACAAATTATTTGAATTTATTTTTGTACCACTCATCTTGACATGGTTATCTATTTTAAAATGTTTTGGATCAAACTTCACATTCAGTACATCGTACAGGCTGTCGTTGCACCTATAGTTGACTTATAAGGTACATATCTAGCTGTGTGCTATTAAAATATTCCCAAATGTTATTTTCATCAAGAATATACTTATGTATGGTAACACAGTTTAATTTAATACTTTGACAGAGTGCGGTATTGATTGGTTGATATCTGATTTTATGGAATCATTGAACATAATAATTTGTAACCAACACTCTTAAAAGCACATTAAAATTTCAAACACGTCATTTAAATTATGTTTGCACATTTGATCTTAACAGATACATTGTATATATGTCCCAAGTGTTGTAGATGAGAAATTCATATTTTGTTGATGACATTATCTATTGGTACCTATATTTGATCTATGTAACCACATTTATTGCTGTATTCACTTACAATATCCAAAATTGTTATTTCACTCATTAATAATATTGCTTATACTAATATTGTTTAATTTGTCACTTGTTACGTGACCGTTCTATATACTGATATGTACTAATGTTTTCACCAATGATCAAACCCCGCCGACCCAACATTGCCATAACCTTTATGATACATAATCTACCTAACTAGTTATCAAGTGTGTAAATGGATAAATATACTTCTATAACCTCATCCCCCTGCGGGTTCGGGGTTGTAGAATTGGCCCAATGTGCCTCGCTACGTGTCGTAAAAGGCGACTAAGTAGAGGCAACCTGTTTGCCGTGGGTTGCGACCCGTAACAGAGGAGGAAAGGATCCTGGTAGTTGCAACACACTACTTTGGCCTCCACTCTCTTAAGACGGGTGCTTGAGATGGGCCCGGTCTCGACAGATCGGCTGGTCACGTCGAGCCCTAGGAAGTCTTAATTAACTCTCTCACCTCCTTTTACTTTATTCTTGTATCTCGCCTGATACCACCGTTGCCCCTATATTATATTCCTATATCTTTCCCTTTCTTAAATCTTAAAAGACTTCCTAGAAGCGGTGGCTTAACGGGTCAATCAGGGGGTAATTTTACTGACCTTCGAAATTGGCGACTTCAGGGTCTACCAAAGGTAATTTTACCAACTGAGTATGGTGTTTGTGTATCCCTGGCACTTGAAAAGTGTCCCCTTGTTGGGCTCCTTGGTGGGTGAGGAGCAGGGGTGCTGAATCTTTCAAACTGCCGTCATGGAGAATTTAAAAATAACTCCAAAACGTACAAAAACTGTGTCATCAGAGTCGGATGATGAACCATGCAGTGTGGAATCCTTTCCTCGCTTCATGGTCATCCATTCAAAAGACGAAGCTAAACAATTTGCCACATTGTCACCATTTATAGTCGAAAAGACTATACTTGGATTAGTCGGCAAGCCGAAAAGTGTGAAGAAGCTAAGATCAGGTGACCTACTTGTAGAGTGTGAGCGGAAAGCTCAAACTGAAAATATACTGAAAATTAAATCCTTTCACGATATTCCAGTAACCTGCTCCGCCCACTCTGCACTTAATTCATCAAAAGGCATCATTCGTTTCCGTGACCTTGCTGGATTCTGCGACAAAGACATCGTCGAGGGCATGAAAACTGAAGGTGTCACTGCAGTCCGTAGAATTCGTATCAAACGAAACAACAATCTGCAGGACACCAACACTATTATACTCACCTTTAATAAGCCTATATTACCTAAAGTGGTCAAGGTTGGCTTCTTACAAGTTAAGGTTGAGGTTTATATACTAAATCCCCTCCGATGTTACAAATGCCAAAAAATACGGCCATCATGAAGACAAATGCTCTAGAAGCCAAATCTGTGGCCGGTGTGGCGACTCCTTCCACCGGGAATCAGAGTGCAAGGCCACTCCACACTGCGTAAACTGCGGCAAAGAACATCATGCTAGTTCCAAGGAATGCGACACTTGGAAACAGGAGAAGGAAATCCAGAGGATTAAATACACTAATAATATTCCCTATCCAGAGGCCAGGAAGTTTGTTCAAGCTAGATCATTGCCCGGGCCATCCTTCTCAACTGTAGTAAAGAGCAGCCAGAAAGCAGAGAAAAACACACAAACTCAAACAAACCCGCCTGAACCCCATGCTGACTCAAACATCCCACACTATAGACCGCAGACAAACACTACATCGACGCAAACAACATTCAACATTACCTCACCACCAAAATCACCAAATAGTAAGAAAAGACTTCAAACAAATAGGCATAAAAAAGGGTCTGATGACCCTATAAAAACACACAACAGGTTTAAAGACCTAGAGAACATGGATGCGGAGGAATCTGCTTTATGTCCTCAGGGTAACTCCAGATCCAATAACAAAAGATACACCCCCGTACTTCCTCCAGATAAATAACCAAATTATTTGCCACTCGAAAGGTCTAATATACAGCTGAAATGATGAACACCATTTGACAATGGATTTGTAGAAGACTTAAAGCCAACTACCATGATATTTTTCTGCTTTTAGATGAACATGATCCTGCAGTACTATGTCTTCAGGAAACATTTTTGAAAAATACAGACAACATCACAATTAAAAACTACTCCCTGTTTAACCACTACTCTCAGAATGTTGACAGGGCCTCAAGGGGAGTCTCTGTTATTGTGAACAATAGAGCCCCTCATAAGGTCATTCCTCTAAATACAAATTTACAAGCCATTGCTGTAAGCGTCAGTCTTTAGCGAGTGATTACATTTTGCTCTATTTACTTACCACCAAACACTAACCTAGTTCCAAACGAATTAGATACCCTTCTTCAACAACTTCCTGCACCATTTGTTTTACTCGGAGATTTTAATGCCCATAATATTTTATGGGGATTAAATCATATAAGTGACAGAGGTCACAAAATTGAAGACTCTATTTCTAGAGACGATCTGTGTCTCTATAATACCAAAACACCTCTATACCTACACCCAGGCACGGGTACATACACATGCATCGATTTGACAATTTGTTCTCCCTCGCTGCTTTTGGACTATGAATGGAAGGTCGCTGATGATCTTCATAGTAGCGATCACTTCCCAATCTCCCTTGTAAATCTTAACTCTACAATTGATGAAGTAATTCCACAATGGAACCTAAAGAAGGCTGACTGGGTCAAGTTCGAAATACTCTGCAAAACTAGGCTGAATAAGGACACAGTTTTCAATGCTAACGATCCGATTCAGCTTTTTACATCTATTTTAATAGAAATTGCAGAAGACTCTATTCCCAAGTCCTCTACCAACTGTAAAAGAATCTTAAAACCTTGGGTCACTAGGGAATTACAGAAGCCATTAGACTACGTCTAAAAGCATTAAACAAATTTAATAATCATCCGACGGCCGAAAACTTAACTATATATCGCATTGCCAGAACCAAAGCTCGTCGCACAATCAGGGAAAATAAACGAGCATCATGGAAGAAATATGTCTCTTCTTTAAACTCTCGTTCCTCCGTTCAAAAGGTTTGGGATACTGTACTCAAAATAAACGGAAAGAACAAACAAAACCCTTTTCGACAACTGCAACTAATCAATAACAACTTTGATTCAAAACGTGACATTGCAAATACTCTTGCTGACAGTTTCTCCAAAAATTCATCATCATCTAATTATACCGAAGCCTTCCAAAAACTTGAAGCTCAAAAAGAAAAGTCACGTTTAAAATTCACATCCAAAAACTCGGAAAGTTATAATCAGTTGTTCTCATTATCGGAGCTTAGGGAGGCTTTAGATAAGGCCCATGATACATCCACTGGGCCTGATGAAATACATTACCAGTTTTTGAAACACCTTCCAGAATCATCGTTAACAACTCTTTTGAAACTCTTCAATGATGTATGGATTATTGGTAATATACCCAAAAACTGGAAAGAAGCAACTGTAATACCAGTTCCCAAACCCGGTAAAGCTAGCGAAGACCCCAACAGCTACCGACCAAATGCACCGACAAGCTGCGTGTGCAAAACAATGGAACGAATGATCAATTCTCAACTACTCTGGTACTTATAAAGCTACCAATTTAATATCTCCTTTCCAAAGTGGCTTTCGATATGGACGGAGTACTAATGATCATCTAGTTAGATTAGAAACATTCATTCGTGATACCTTTATCAAAAAAGAACATTTAGTAGCGGTATTTTTTTTTATTTAGAAAAGGCCTATGACACAACATGGAAGTAAGGGATACTAAAAGACCTGCACGATCTGGGTCTCAAAGGCGGTCTGCACTCATTTATCTCTAATTTTCTCTCTGACAGGGAATTCAAAGTTAGATTGGGCTCTACCCTCTCCGATACGCACCAGCAAGAGATGATTGTGCCCGAGGGCAGTATTTTATCTGTGACGCTTTTTAACATCAAAATCAATAGTATCACCAAATGCTTAGCTCCCGGTGTTGACTGCTCATTATATGTTGACGATTTTTTAATTTGTTATCGATCAAAGCACATGCATACAATTGAGAGGCAACTCCAGCAAAATATCAATAAGATTCAAAGTTGGGCCAGTAATAACGGTTTCAAAATTTCAAAATCAAAAACAGTATGCATGCATTTTTGTCAGTTGCGAAGACATCATGATAACCCTAAACTCACGCTGGATGGAACACTTATTCCAGTTGTTGAGGAAACAAAATTCTTGTGTGTTCTATTTGCCAAAATGCTGCCATTCATACCACACATTAAGAATTGAAAGCTAAATGCTTAAAAGCGTAAAATTTGATTAAAGTAATTGCTCACACTAATTGGGGTGCGAATAAAAATGTCCTCCTTAATTTGTATAGAACATTTATCCATTCCATCTTAGACTATGGATGCATTGTTTATGGTTCAGCTAGGAGGTCTTATTTGAAAATGCTTGACCCAATTCATCATCAGGGATAAGACTTACTCTAGGAGCATTTAAGACATCTCCGTGTGAAAGCCTTCTCGCGGAAGCGAATGAACCACCTTTATCGCATCGCAGAGAAATGCTTTCTGCACATTATGCTCTTAAGTTACGATCCAACCCTCTGAACCCTGCTTTTTCGGCCGTTTTTCATCCAAAGTACAAAGCTTTATACGTAAATAAACCAAATGCTATACCTTCATTTGGTATTAGAATACCATCCTGCTTTGACCAAATCAAATGTAATCTATCTTTAATCCAGAAAACATTTGTCTCGAAAACACCACCTTGGATCATTAAGCAACCCCAAGTGAATTTTCCGTTTCACGATCGGAAAAAATCTGAGACAAACCGTATCCTTTTCTTGAATTCTTATCATGATCTACTCAATGACTTTACACATTATGCTAGATTTTATACTAATGGATGAAAGGTTGCTGATAAGGCTGCTGCATCCTTCGTCAGTGGCAAACACATAACTAAGGAGCGTTTGCCAAATGATGCATCCATATTTTCAGCGGAAATCAGAGCAATAGACCTTGCTCTGACATTTATCGAATCTAAACATATTCCGAATAGTATTATCTTCTGTGACTCATTATCAGTGCTTCAGGCGCTACACAATATCAAACTAGATAATCCACTATTGGTGAATGTTCTGATAAAAAATTCTGAGCTTAGTGCCTCATGCAATATAGTATACTTTTGGCTACCTAGCCATATTGGTATTAGAGGTAACGAAGAAGCAAACCGGGCTGCTAAGATGGCTCTATCTTTAGAACCATAGGATTTTATATTACCATATTCTGATTTTAAACCTTGTATCAAAAAGTATCTACGTCAAAAGTGGCAGGTATCATGGGATGATGCAATCAATAACAAACTTCATGCCATCAAACCAATCTTGGGAGATTGGACTCCTTCCTACAGAACTATTCGTAGGGAGGAGGTTGTCATTGCAAGAATCGGAATCGGTCATACATACATTACCCACTGACACATACTAAAAGGTGAAGATCCACCAGAGTGCGTTCCTTGCAATGTACCATTTACTGTTAAACACTTTATGACCACGTGTTCCGACCTGCAACCTACGCGTGATAAATACTATAATGTACACGACATGCAGGAACTTTTTGATACTATTCAAATCACTAGTATTTTAGATTTCCTAAAGGAAGTAAATCTTTATTTTAAACTGTAACTTGTTATGACCTTACCCAAACTAATTTTTAACTAATGCAAATACCAACTATTATTTACATCTTTTCATCAAGATACATCATTTACATTTCCCGTTGATCGGGAACCAACATTTTTAATTGTTGACAACATTTATCATTTTATATTTAACTACTATGTGTTTTTTTCACTATATCGCTGGTCGATATTGAACCTTTCTTTTTACATATATGACCTACTGTATGGCGCTAAATACCCTAAAAGTGCTGGTGCGCCGTTAAAATTAAATCAATCAATCAATCTTTTAGTGACGTATACGGAATTTGTACCTTATACTTTAAGTACCCTTACTTCTACAGTTACAATGAATTATCAAAATGTTTCATTAAAATATATCATAGTAAATATGAAAGAAGAAAAGTGAGAAAAGAGAGATCAACAAAACACTAAAAAGTCCAAATTATGATGCATTTTTATTACAATATAAAATTTATTGACATCTAAACAACTTGCATTTTTATAATATAATCATTTCAGACACTTTTATAAAAATCATTGCAAAAGTACCAAAACAATTTATCCTCTCTCTCTCTCTCTCACACACACACACACACACACACAAACACACACACACACACACCACACACACCACACACACACACACACACACACATATATATATATATATATATATATATATATATATATATATATATATATATATATATATATATATATATATATATATATATATATATATTTGGAGTGCGCAAGAATATAAGCAAACGAATCTTATCTCTAACTCATGAGACCAAGACCAAGCCTTACAATTGCTTTAAAATTATCTTTTCACAGGGCAAATAATGATTTGCATTTGAGTTGCCACGTTTTTATTTTTTTTACTTTACATCAATTTCAAATGAAGAAATGGAGAAATCTATCTTTTGAATTCAACTATTAAATATTTCATATTTATAATAATATCAATAAATCTTTTGTCTATTTATATGCACAATGGTAACATCGGATTTTATCTAAATTTTTTTTTATTTGTATTAGTAGATAAGACCTTGTTCATTTGATTTATTCCATGATAAACGTTTATCAAGAAAAAAGGAATGTCTTCGTGAGCTTATGTGTCCATATTAATTTTATAAATAAAGAAATGTCTCCAATTAATAAGGTTTATAAATCGAATAAAATTACAGTGAACTGCTCTGTAGATTTACTTACTCGACATTGCAGCATCGATAAATTTAATAGAAAAAAGGATAATGAGAATATCAATGGTATTCTCAAATAGAAGCGGACCGTCATTAAATGATTTGTGTGACTTTGTATAATTCCTAATTGCAGATAATCACATCACAAAATACTGCTTTTGTGATAAATCCTATGGACAGAAATTACGATGCTCTCCAATGCATTTGTATACACTAATCAGGAACTAAACTAGACAATTTGTACACAAAAGCAAGAACGGATAGTCATTGTTTCCTGCGAGAGTGTATTTATTTTACTAGAGAGTATATATATTTTGATAGAGTATTTATTTTACTAGAGAAACTGCTCAGACTCTTGTCGCATTTATGAAGAGTCATCTAACGATTCCACAATAAATACAGCTCCATTACAGATAATGTCTATAACATGCTGTCTAATTTAATTGTTCTTGTTCGACTGCTCTTAATTTCTATCATGAATTCTCCTTTCACTTGCTTGTTCAATTTCCGAAATACGCGCCTTGCGAGCCTCTTCATCTTCTTTCATCATCTCTTCCTTGTAATACTTTTCTATGTTCCTATCTACCACCTCCTGAACAACGTTAAGCAACTTCGTTACTTCCTTCTTTATATATTTCGTTTCACCTTCTGCTTCTATTGCAATGCACAGTCCTTTGTATTCCCGAAATTTTTCAGCAAAATCATCGGGAAGTTTTCGAAGGTAATCTTCCACTGTTTTGTTATTTTTATCTAACGCTGATTTGTGGGTATATACAACAACCAGATGGCTGTATAATGCTTCACCAAACAAATCGGTGAATATCTTCACTGCTTTAGCTTCTTCTTCCGTATATCTGGCATCTGCTCGTATTGTGAGTACAAAGACATGGAGACCGGGCATGAGATACTTAAAAATATTCTTAGATAGTTCTTCTTGGAGGTTTTCTTGTATCTTATTCGTTCCCATAACTCCTGGAGTGTCGAGAACAATTATCCTCTTATCACCAACTTCAACTGCACCGACTTCGTATGAGACAGTTGTGGACTCCATCTGAAGTCCTGAAGTCCCGAACGTTTTATTGCCCAAAATTGCATTACCGAGTGTACTTTTTCCTGTTCCTGTCTTCCCTATGAGATGTCAGACAAATGTTGGGAGTGGGTGTGATTACCTGCAATTAATACTAATACAGTCAAAAATGTCGCATACATTTTTCTTTACATGTGATTCTTTTAATTGTAAATGTAGTTGCTATAATGTTTGTTATGATTGAAGAATATTTGCAGAAGGCGTTCTATACTATTTATTAAATACAAGACAGCAATTCTGCTAGGAAGAAGAGTAAAGACTGCCCTGAAAATATTTTCCCACGGAATTTGAGAACTAGTGAACATATAACATAAACATGATGTTAGTATACATCAGTTATAAACCAATGTAGAATATCTGAATACTGTTACTGTCAAGTGATATTTCAAAGCTACTTAGATAAAGACTTACATTACAGTTGTAACATGTTTTTTTATTATTAAAAAATGGCTTGTTGCCATATCATTTAATGTTTTATGTATAGGCCTAGATGAACTCAATGTTTTCGAAGAACAGCGGACATTTTTAAAGAGGAACAATATCTTTTCAACTATCAAAAACTATAGCAAAACAACAAATACGACATCTGACGATATCTCTAATCAGAAAGAATTCGAAAAAGGACAGCCACAACATTCCTCACCCTTCAAGTCGCGGGCGCTGCATCACAACACTGACCAGCCGCGGTCTTGCGTCCATTCCTAATGAAATACAATATTCTTACACTAAACAATGTGCACATATAATAAATCTATCTCCAGTAAAATATGACATACAATTACGAACATTACGTGTATTTTACTGAAAAATTGACATTGCTCATCAAAATGACGCGTGTTTTGTTTTCCATTCTTTTATAGAGGTCCGTTGCTCTGTGAGAAAAGTTATCTAATTTTCTTCGTGCTTAATCTGTGCGAGCGTGCGTTTATGACATGTTCGAGATCTAATTATCGAAACTGTTTTTGCAATAACTTTGACAGCTGTTTATGGGTACAAGCATAGCAGTTGTTTACAAGCACTGGTAAATGTCTACCTTGATTTTCATACTTTAATGAATCTGATCGAGAAGTTGATACAGTTTGTGTACAGAAACAGGAGACCGTGAAGTAAAATGGATTAGCAGAACTGATTAATGAATATTCGTCGCGTCGTCCTTCAATCAGGGTTTTTTGTTCTCAGGAATATGTACGATTGTTTATATTTGATTATATGCAATTCTCTATTGGATATTGTTCTGAAAAGGAAAATGTTGAGCACCTAGCTAAGGCCTACATTGCAGTTCCTCATGTACATTACAGCCTATAGATAGATTTTTTTTTAAATTTGTACTTGAAATGATAAAAAAATTCAAAGTATGTCTATGTGAAAATATATAGAGGATATACTAGTTTATAACAATACAAATGCAGTTTAATGCAGACATATAAATGCTAGCAGAAAGGGACGTTTTAAACGTTGAATTATATTAGAATATTATCGTTTCCTTCTTGCATGGTTTTCACAGTTCATTCCTTTGTTGTTTATAATTCTCAAACTAAGCCAGAAGTTGTTTTAAATTCTTTGAACTCGTGAGTTAGATACATCATATTGGATTATTTGCTTCCATCTGTTTTTCATCTTGTTGTATGGTCAATCAATCTAATCTGACGCGAGTTCAGTAATACTTCTTGACATAGTCAGAGGTGTTGCAGAAAGGTATTAAACCGTTTAAATAAACATTAACTAATTATTAATTACAATACTAATAACTATAATAATATGTGAGCATATTAATGTTCAAAATTTGATGCGTTATTATTATTATTATTGTTAGTAGTAGTAGTAGTAGTAGTAGCAGTAGTAGTATTAGTAGTATTAGCAGTAGTAGTAGTAATATTAGTAGTAGTCGTAGTAATACTAGTAGTAGTAGTTATAGTAGTAGAATCCAAAACGGAAAAGAATTGTTTAACAAGTACGTTCAATTTAGAAACCTTTTCCACCGAATATTGAATTGGGTAAGTATTTTGCTCAAACTGTTATGAATTTACATATAAAAATATAACTTTTTAATTGTTTGTGAAATCTTAAGAGACTTTCATTATGCTTATAATTGACACGACTATTTATTAGGTTCTGAACTTTATTCTACGTGCAGTCTAAAAAGTGTTATGTATATTTAATTTGTATTATGAGTTGGCTTTTATCCATGATTATATGTAATATATATCTGTACTTAGTGATTGGCCTTGGTCAGTGCTTGAGTTTAGAGACTACACGAAAAAAAATCTTGCTATTTTGTAAATAGCATATTACATAGATTATAGTTCTCTATTATTTTAGATTGCATAGTAAGTTGATTATTAATAGAGGTAAAATGAATTGTGTGTGATTTGGATTTTTAACGTACCTTAAACAAGTTTTCAGTCATTGCTACTGTGTCTGCATTGAGGCATTTTTTAATGATGTCTAGCACTGGGGTATCATGTCGCAGACATGTAGCATGATGTCCCACCCAATCACGTTATATTGTCACCAGGCCGACCAGTTCTAACCTCTTAATGCTGAACGCCTAGAGAGGCAGCTGTTAATACCCATTTAATTATGTAAGTCTATGGTTTGAGTAGGCCGGTGATAAAACCCACGATCTCCTGTACCAGAGACGCTCTAACCACTTAGGCCACAGACAAAATGTTTACTTGCATATGAGTGTGAGACATTAGTTTTGCACTAGGAAATTCCTGAATATGTTGACAATGACAAATATCCTAGAAATGAATTTTTGACCCTCATTCTGTTCGACAAATAATCACTTTGGTTTTTATATAAGGGACAAGTAAACATGATTACTCATTCATATTTTAACAAGAAGTCAATTTTATTTGTGTTTTATATAATATTTGAGACGAACTATTTATTTAAAGTTTTCACTGTAATTACAATGTCCTCAATACCTTTCGGTCTAAAGCATTATTTTGAATTATTGTGAATTTATTCAATGACATTTGGGATTATGTCATTGTGATATATCAAAGCTACTAACATATCTCCTCAATCCAGGCAAGTGTTACATTAGCACAATCAAAAATGAAATTCTTTCGTATCACTACTGAAACTCATTTTGGAACTCAATACATTTTGACTAGTAATATATAGGTTAGGATCATTTTTGATTATATTCACAATAATATTCTTTTTAAAATTTTCAATTCGTATTCGTCGGTAATAAATTGTCTTTAACATGTTATAAAACTTGTTACTTTTTGCACTTTTTTGTTGCTTAGTTTATAGAATCGTAACAAAAGAATGGATAGTATCCTAAAAAAGTTCTTCATTCTGAAATACAATATTTAAATTTCATAATCTACCTAAAGCAATCATCGAGGCTTCATAGAACGTTAATATTGGTAACAGAGGTGATATTTTGTTTCAAAAAGTAGATGGTAATCAAGATTGGTTAGCCAATCATACTCTTCCAAATCATCGACTATGTAGAGGAAACATAAAAATAGTTTTATACCTGTTGCCGAACTAGATGCTGCAGCTGCTCCATTACCCATGTTCAAGAATGGGAGAGGCTGTAATGTTAAACAAAGGTGACAAGAGAAAGTAAATACTCAATCGCAACTATCGTATGCTAAAGATTATGGATTTGTTATAAAGCTGCTCAAAGTTTCATACAATCGAATTAAATCGACGCATACTTAAATACGAAGATCAGATAGACACAAAAGTTAATTGAAATCGATATATACTTAAATACATAGGTCAGATAAACACACAATTTTATTCAAATATAAATCTACTTAATGACGTGGATTATATATACATTGAAAAATTTCATATTCTCGAAACCTACATATATGAGCATTTTGCAAACAAACCCTGGATAATCCACCCTGCGACACCGCCCTGGCTAGACACTGTATTTCAAATGTATTGCAACCGATTAGCCCTGATGAACCTTGGTCAGGAGATAAGAAATATAACCGATACAAGGGTTGGGTGTGTAAGATTATGCCATAGGACACATGTCATTCTATTCCATATTAGATGTTAACATTTGTAGTGTGATATTAACAGTAAAAATACTGCTTTCATTTTAGTGAAGTAGATAGAGCTTCTTGGTTTTTGTGATGTTCATTACAGCCAGCCATCATTTTGTTAGTTCAAAATGAGCTAAAGAAGCATGGATTCCCTCCACACCCACCGCCGTTTTCTACAAACGTGCGGCAAGCTGGCTAGCTCGACGTCAACGCAGTAAGCTCCGTTACTTTTTCACAGCGAAAACCACACTCTCATCTTACAGTGACTCTCCAGAGTGGCGTTTCGCATATTTTTATGAACTTTACTGATATCATCTCGGTTTTTGTTATTTCTTTGTTGATGAAGTCCAAAGTGTGTGTTATTTGCACTGTAGTCTGTAATTCATTCACGGTTGTTTATTTGTCAGCTTCATCTAAGATAAGATTCATCTAAGATATTATTGTACTCATCTTCAAAAGCTATGGTGTAGGGTAGTTCTTTCGATTTTTGGTTTGCCATTTAGCTGAGTTTTCTGTAACCAAAATAGAATTTCGTCATGTTTTTTACCTTTGTGGCCAGTCCATGCCTGACGTAAGTCGCGGCTACTGCAAGCAAGAAACAACTCACTTGTGATCTCTGGGGCGATTGTAACTGGAGCAGAAACAATTGTTGTTAACATGCCAATCCATGCATCGCCATGCCCAGAGACACGGCCCTTAATGTTGTCAACATCTACAGCATTTATTGTTCGATTGTACTTGAGTTTATAAATAGCACAACTGTTCAACTCTTTCCATAGTAAGACTTCGACCTCACAGACTCTTCAAGGTGAAAGACATGGTCTTTTTGTGTCGGTATATAGACATAATACCTTTGCGAGCAGCATTTTGTAAAACTATTTGTTTTGTAGGGGTCAGTTAACTCATAGGTGGACATTCATCTCGATCCGGTCTTTGTGGCTTGCTGGCAATACGACGATGATGTGTCATTAGGTCTGAAAAAAAAAACACAGCAATATACACACCTGTATAAATGCTTCCCAGAAGCCAACTATGGCTTCGATATAAATCATGCGTTCTTCGAATGTAATTTTACCTTTTCTGCTAGTGAGAGGAGAGTCATATTGTCCAAAAGATCACGACGGAAGGGTTATGTGTGATAAATAGCATGTCGACATTCTAGTAAATTGAATCCATTACTCCCATTAGACAATTTATTAACGTCGTAACGGTCATTCCGTGCTTGATTCAAGTCAATATACTCTTAACGAAGGCCTTTAACCAATTCATTACATCTGCATAGTGATGAATCAAAATTCCAGTAACGAAAAATTAAAATTTGGAAATGAAAGATAAAACTTATGTCAATGTTGAGGTATAAACAAACTTTTATGGGACAGAACATCTAGCTACTAAACGAACATAGTATGAAACGACTTTGCTGCGAACTGGATTTGATATAAAACGTCCTGCTACCATGATGTAGCAGTGCATTTGCTTTAGATTTTACACATCATTGTAAGTTTTGGATTTAATAAAATTTTAAATAACAGTTTTATCAAGTAAAAGCTCTTGAAACATGCCATAACCGTTCTCAATGTATTACCTAAACAATAAAAACTAGTAGGGACAGAACTTGACAGTGTCTGATGAACTTTTTATCACATTGTGTCAATTTAATGAATAAAGAAGTATTCTGTGAAGGACAGTATAGTAATGAGAGATAGAATACATAGTGAAAATTCTTTAGTTTTAATCTAAATTCATCCTATAATGTTATCAATGTTTAGTTCTTCTGTGCAAAACTCACCCCACCACCCTAACCCTCAAAACCTCCCAAGCTAAAACACTTTTGTGCCAGTATGATAATAAAAAGTACATCGATACTGACAAAATGTATGTTCCAAGTCCCTTCAAAATGCAATCTTTTTAATTATTCGGCGTGCTCGCTTTCACGCCAAATACGTTTGGGTTTCTTTCTTGTGTAATGTGCTGTATCTATCAACAAACCCTCCAATCACTACAGGAAATTGTTGAGCCATATAGCAACGAGCTGAATTAAGAGTCGTTCATCTTACCTGTACGATTGCTGTTGTTACAAACAATTACTGCCCGGGTTTTTAAGACAGCTCAATGGCTTTAATTTCATGGAGTATATCTTGTTCGTGGTGGTTATTCAAGGACGGTAAGGTAAATTAAAATAACGGCTAAAGATGAACAAGGATCAAATTACTACACCGAATTCCGATGCTATCATGTAGTACAAGAATGCAGTCTAATGGAAAAGCATTGAATTTAGCCACATACAAATGAGATCGTAACCAACATTAGGGCAACTTATGTCACAAAGCCGCTTTAGGATGACAGAATGAAATCATGTTGTGTTATGAAACAGTAGCACATATTTGTATTTGAATTCATCAAAATAAATTATGATTCTTTCTATCAAGCTTCAATAATTTTTTTAAAACAAGAAAATTTATTTTCAAAAATTTATAATATTAAATATTTTAACATATTTAATCGCCTTAAAAGAACGTCGCCTAAATGCCTACACACAACTGTAATAGTCACAACATCATTATGGCGATAGACTCATCACACTCATATTTCCATATTGCCATACCAAACACATCAGGAAAGTAAAAGTTTATGTTGTGACAATCAGAATTGTAAATGTATGTTTTTTAAATTTGTTGTACGTATGTGTATCCACATCTTTATGTCGACATATTTCTTCACACACATATTGTGTCTAGTGCAGCATTAAGACGACAGTGTTTCTAAAGGCCCTATTGACATACCAAACAAAGAAATCATATATTTTTAAATCATAAATATAAGTAGTGTAGTGGAGCAACAAACGACTATGACAGTTATCGTTAAAACTCAACCTTTAGCACTATATAGACAAGATTTATAGGGCAAAAAAATCACCTTAGAGCACTATAGCGATAATGGAAATTTTGTATTAACACATATGGGCCTGTATAGGAATATGTGGAATGGCACAGGTAGCATGACCTAATATGACTGGACATTGTCAACACTTTAGCAAGAAGCTGACCTAAATGCACATATATATATATATATATATATATATATATATATATATATATATATATATATATATATATATATATATATATATATATATATAAAGGCAACGGTTAACACCATTACGGTAACATGCAGGTCATCGCACTGATCTTCTTTTCTTCCTCAAATTCTTCAGAGTTTGTCTTAAAATGAATGTCTAACATCTGGTATGAAGAAGAGAGTTCGCTTCATACAGCCTTCTTTTCGAACAATTGTACCGGTGATCCGGATGACAGTCTATTTGTTTTTCGCATACATTAGTAAGTCCGTACGGAAAAACAATGACGATACCAAAATGTATTCAACATCTATCATCTTCTTTGTGAGGAGATCGAAACAGGTTGAAATTATTCACCAATCCGAATACGAGTTACAAAATTCGGTCACTTTGAGGAGTCCAATTCGAAGAGAGCTTTGTGTGACATCATATTCCCTAGATAGGTTCACTAGCATTTTTGGGCATTGAATTGCTGCAACATTGTTTTGTGAAATATACGGAAGCTAAGACGATAATGAATTAGGGTGCATCGGATGTGGAGACAAAAGTGATGGCATAGCAGCGGATTCTAAAGTGAATACAAAGCAACTTCCCGAAGAGGTTGATTTTATCAGGGATTTAGTAGACTTTCTCTCATTGCAAGAATTTGTTCCTTCACCACCTGCTCCTTTACCACACGACGGTGATTTTAGAGAGAAACAGAAACAAGAATTAGCGAAATGTTTACAGCAGCAGAAAGAGGCAGACAGGAAGGTGAAGCAATAGAGAAGAAAAAAGGCTAGAAGAGAAGAAGAACAGTGAAAGTCAAACGGACACGGTACTCTTGGACACTTTGGCTGACTTGAGAAGTCTGAAACATATGTATCAGACTTCTTTATTACGACTCAAAAGAAAAAGACCTTCGCGAGACAGTCTCAACCTGTGACTACACCAGAGATACCTCCTTTAGTGATTTCTAGGTAATGATTGACAAAAGCATGTCCAAAAGAAGGCTTTGGGCGTGGCAAAGACTTAAGTAAGTTGAAGCAGATTTCCTCTTGTTCCTGAGTTCCTTCTCAGGAAAAGCAAACAACCAACGGTCTTTTAGTGCCACCCATTTCTTTCGAAAAAAGTTAATATTCATTTTGTCAAAATGAATGAAAACTCAAAATTTATTTTTAACCTTATCATGTATTTGTGAGTGTGTGTGAGTGAGTGTAAGATCGTATTCTAAACAATTAAAACCACGAAACACTTTTTTTTCAGTCTAGTTTAGTCTGATATAAATATTTCCAATCCAATTCGCAAAATATAAACAACACACAGATAGCTAAACAATCGTTCTGTTAAATTCCTGAAATGCAAAAATTGCAAGACGTCTTGGATCCACATTACACTTGGAAAATACATACTCAAGAAGGAAAGAATTTAAAGACGGAAAATACATTCACGTCTATCTTGTTGTTGACATCCGTTTATATCGAGAGACGATGGAAATGCGCCCATGAGAGGTGTCCCAGTTTGTAGTTGTTCTGTGGATACGTAGCCCCACACGGGAGTGGCAATCCCTGCTGAAGCTGATGCACTTGAAGTTTGAGTCAGGTCTGGGTTGGAACTACAACCTCTTCTTCTGAGATCTTTTCTTATCAGCGAGCTTTCGTAATGTTTCTTCGCTGGCTTTCAGACCAGTGAGCAGAGCATTTCGCCAGCTGGACTTGTCTAGAGCAAGCTCTTCTCATGTGTTGATATCGATCCCAAGAGCTTTCATGTCGTGCTTGCAGATATCCTTGAATCGGAAGTTTGGCCGTCCAATTAATCTTCCATCAGAGTCAAACTTAGAGTAGAAAGGGCCTTTGGGAATCCGTCCGTCATCCATTCGACTTACATGACTCAGACATCTGATGGGACATTGGCGGAGGAGGGTGACCATGCATGAAATTTTGGCATGTTCAAGCACCCCTTTGTTTGCCACAGGATCTCTCTAGGTGATCCCGAGTATGCGACGGAGACAACACATGGGAATGGCACTCAGTCTTTTCTCCCGAGAGGCATACAGGGTCCATATTTCAGAGCGTACAGGAAGGTGCTAAGCAGGCATGCAAGGTGCACGGATATCTTAGTGTTCAGTGTCAGCATGCTGTTGTTCCACACTCTTTGCGACAATTTAGAGGTACTGACGCATTTCCAATCCGTTTGTTGTGCTTGGTGTCGAGTGAGAGGTTGTTGGTGATAGTAGAGACAAGGTAAGTGAACTCATTGACTACTTCTAGTTTGTAGTTGTTGATGATTATGCTGGGAAGGTCCGCGTCCTGAGCCATTACGTTGGATTTCTTTAGGTCGATGATCAATCAGAATTCATCGCATGCTTTAGCAAAGCGGTCCATTAGGTGTTGTAGTTCAGCTTCTGTGTGAGTGACTAGATTAGCATCATCTGCAAAGAGCACGTCCCTAATGGTTGCTTTACCTACTATGTTCATTACCTTCAAACTTGACATGTTGAACAGTCTGCCACCTGAAAGCGTTTGCAGATAAATCCATTCTGTGGACATCCTGAAGGCGTACTTAAGCAGGACTGCGAAGAAGATGCCGAAGAGTGTGGGGGCAATTACACATCCTTGTTTAACTGCGCTGTGGAGGATAAATGTACCGGACAATAATCCATCATAATGCACTGTGCCTTTCGTGTCGTAATAAAAGGACTGGACCATGCTTAACGTCTTTGGAGGGCATCCAATCTTCGTCAGGATTTTGAAGAGTCCGTCTCTGCCGACCAGATGAAATGCTTTGGTGAGGTCTATAAAAACCAGGAAGAGGGGTCTGTGTTGGTCTCTGCACTTCTACTGCATTTGCCTGATGGAGAAGATCATGTCGATTGTGGACCTCTCTGCGCGAATCCCGCATTGAGACTCTGCATACACTCTGACAGCAAGCGTCTGAATTCTGTTCATGATGACTCTTGCGAAGATTTTACCCACAATGATGAGACGTGCTATGCCCTGTAGTTGTTGCAGTTACATCTGTCGCCCTTGTTCCTGCACAGGGTTATGATGTTGGCGTCTCTCATGTCCTAAGGCATTGCACCTTGATCCAATCACTGGCAGTGAAGTTCATAAAGGTGTGTGAACAACACTTTGCTTCCGCACTTAATGATTTCTGCTGGGATGTCATCATTCCGTGAGACTTTACCTGTGGTAAGTTTCTATAAGGCCATCTTTAGTTCTTCCGCAGTAGGTTTCTCATCCAGTTTGGTCATACAAAGGTGGTTTTCAATGGCGTTGGGGGCAGCGTTGGTCACGTGATTTTCTCAGGAATACAGTTAAGAGTAATAATCCACCCATAGCTCCATCTGCTTGCCCTTCTCGTGGATGGTATCGCCTGCAGAAGACTTCAGTGGCGCTTTAACTTTCTTCTTGGAACCCATTACATTCTTTATGTC
The DNA here is from genome assembly GCA_016746295.1 of Potamilus streckersoni. Lineage (NCBI taxonomy): Eukaryota > Metazoa > Mollusca > Bivalvia > Unionida > Unionidae > Potamilus > Potamilus streckersoni. The sequence goes on along the minus strand of JAEAOA010000822.1, from coordinate 53,581 downwards.
ATTTGTATATGCCTCTGATGTTTTCCTTGACTACTGCTGACTGGATGCTCTGACAGAGCTGAAGCCAGCATTGCCGTGCTAACCTCTGCACGTTGCTTCTGGTAGACATTATGCATTTAGTGTCCTTTGGCGGGTTAAACGATTGTGTTCCAGGTGGGCACTGCGACGCTGGTATGAGTTTGGTGGAGTTGGAGTCAAACCAATCGTTGTTCTTTGTCTGCTTCTTACCAAAGATTGTTTTGACTGTGCTGTACACAGTATGTTTGATGTTGTCCCATCTCCATTTGGCACTGCCGTAGGGAGGTTCAAAACTGAGCGTCTTAGAGAAGGCGTAAGTGATTTATTCAGTCTTGTCTGGATATGAAGTCTTGCCCATATAAATGTGTATTTTGTCCACTTGCCTAGAGTGATGGATCTTCTTTGGTTGAAGATTAAATTTACAGCAAACTAGTGAGTGATCGTGTCACATGGATGCCATTACAAACATCACTGAATTCCTGTCATACAGCTTTTCCTGTGAGAAATGTGACTATGGCTATAACCATCGAGAGCAACACAAGCGTTGCGTATCGAAATGTGAGAGATATTTAGCCTATAAACCATGTCTTGACGAAGGACAAGAACGAATGCATTGCCCAGCTTTTCAACGCAGGTTTTCAGTCAAACATGTTACCAAAAACATCTGAAGACGCAAGGTGCATAGCATAACTGTGCTTCTCAGCTCTTGAGATTGTGCCCTATTTGTGGACAAGGCATACGTACCAATAATGTCAATGAGCATGGCTATTCAGGAAAGATGTGCTGTCACATTTGTCGCCAATCCGTGGACTTGGAATACCTATTCAACAATAGTATTCCAAACATGGATAGGAAGAAAATGACTAGAACAAGAAAGCCAATTTCATTTTATTTCTCGAACGCATGCAAGAGTCTGGCATTCTCACCGAGCGGGTGAGAAGTGCATCCAAGACCAAATTTTGACGCATTGACCTGACTGTAGCAAGATTCCTGGAAGACATAAGAAATCTTTCAGGGGACAAACAAACTGACCAATTTTGCTCAATGGATCTTAGACCCTATCGAAGAAACGTGGAGCCAAGAAGACATCGCTATGCCAGGGTGATGGCTCACAATTTTTCGGGATACGATGGACAGTTTTTATTGAGATATTATACGGAATAAAGTGCTGAACGTCCGAAAGTGACTTTGAACGGAGCCAAAATCATTTCCATGCAAGTGGACTATGTTCAGTTAAAAGATACGATGATTTACTTGCTATAAATTTAAGTCATATGCCTAAAACATTTGGCATGATATAAATGACCAAAGTTTATTTCTACACTTTTGAATAGCATGATCAATTAACATGCCTTTCTACCCAATTTGCCTGAGGATCAATACTATGATCCCGACAATATGCATACCGAACAACAAGAAGCTTTTTACGCATGGCACAACGCTCATGCCTAGGATCATTCGGCTTTCAGGAATAAGTGTTAAAATATTATCGTACCGATGTAGACATTTTACAAGGTTGCTGTGGAAAATTTTGAGAACTGTTTATGGAACACGGATGGACCGATCCTTTGATGACGTTTGCACCATTGCCAAAGCATGTTGGTTAGTGTAGCACCAACAATTCATGCTCGAAAACGCCCTAGATGTTTTCAGTCCTCAAACGACGAACTTTGTCAAACGTCAATACCCGGTCAAAGCCCAACACTGTTTACATTACTTGTGTGACAAGAAAGACAAATGAATCCAACATACCCGCAACGGAGGAAGCTAAATAGTAGATGACTGGGACTTAGAAAACCCCAAGATAGTGTACGAGTTTAACGGGTGCCTATTGCAAGGATGTAATATCTGTTACCCTCAACGTGCTACTAAAACCAGTTTTCACAACCAACCATGGAAAGATTACCATTCCATTGCCTATTACCAGAACTGTGTCCACTGAATTGGGGTCCACGTGTACTGTGTGTCTTAGTGACCTACTTTACTAACAGTGCCTATAACCCGAACAGAATGAAAGTGGTCCCTGTAAATGTCGACGACAGACTAATTCTTCTCAAAGCTTTGTGCTTTGATCTGGATATTTCTTGATTTTTACGGGAAAACAAGATTCGTCAGCTTTTAGGTAATGAAGATATGTATGAGGATGCGTGTGTAGCTTGTGACTTGCATCCTCACTGGATAGATGTACGTGACTGAATAAGTTGGGGGATTCGAGGTTAGGACTAAATAAATAGCCCACTATGCCCGAGATTTATAATCCTAAAAAACTAAAACGTTAAGTGGAGGAAATCACTTGTAAACCTGTCTCAGTGATAGTACCAGAAGAAGAAGAACAAACTGTCACCGAGGAAAACCTTTCTCTTTAAGACAGGACCGTCATTGACATCTCCGAAAGACCATTCTAGGAAAAACCTTGTGCGACGGTGCCAAGGAACGAACTTGGCATCAGAACATTAACACTTTCCACGACACTACATTTTGATGGCAACAAATGTTGTAAAGTAGAGACGTTGATATTCCACTCTGATTTATTTGATGTGTGTTATCCATGTACACGACCATTTGGCTTTTGTGAAATTTTGTCTTTCGTCTTATTCACAATTAAAAACTGACTATAAACTTGCCCTGAGAAAGGTATAGAAACCCTTGTCTTCTTGTCAAAAAGTGACATTCCTACACCTCAACGAATTGTTTGGTGTTACAAAGAGTGGCAAACGGTATAAGCCTTCTACGAGAAAGTCAAGATGATTCCGTTATTTTTGTGGAAGGTATTCCTGTTGAGGAAGACGGAATCGTGTCTGACCCCAGTCAAACCCATTTGGTCATCTTTGGTGACATGTTAGGAGAAGACGAAGAGGAAATTAACCTCTGGTTTACGCGCAAAGGGCATCATTATAATTTCAGTGCCATTTACATTACCAAACATTTGTTTCAACAAAGTAAAGCCCATCGTACCATCGGTCTCAATGCTCCTTATTTGGTCTTGTTTAATTTTCCTAAAGATAAATATCAAGTGCATGTCTTAGCCATACCGCTTGGGACACATTAGAAGAGACACGAATGTGGATGACATACGAATGTGCCATTGAAGCTCCACACGCCTATTTACTCGTGGATTTAAAACCATCCACCTCCGATTATTTGCGATTTTGTACCCATCTGTTTCACCACTGGTGCCAAGACGGAGGTCTTGTTGTGTACTCGTCCCCGTCATGGACTAATCAATAACCACCAACCACTACAAAAATCTATGAAAACCTAGGACTCTGTCTCACACAGCTTCATCATTACGTTCCTTCAGTCTCATCTTCCCGTCAAATTGATTCGTGCCTTGTACGGCATCAGTCGTTAAAAGATCTGCAAACACATGCTCTTGTCTTAGAAGTCAGTACCAAAGAAGTCTTATGATGGTTTACGATGACAGCACGTCAATTACTGCAAGGCATCATTCTGATTCTACATCAAACCAAAACGTTCTTTTAGAGAAAAAATTAGCAATGACCCAACTGATATTCAAACCAAAAAGGACGTCATTTTGAAAGCTGGAGGTAGTGGTTCTCTAGGAGGTGTCACCATTCGTTTCCTATTAAAATGGGATCCCAATTCTCCAAAAGTTCTCTCCAAGAAGAAAGCCACTTCTCGACGTACCCAGAAGAAAACAAAAAAGAGCACCGTTGTCAAGACTAGGTCACAACCTCAGAAAAAGATAAAGAAAAGGAGTAAAGGTTCCAAGATCAAATCACAGCCTCAGAAAAGAAAAAAGTAAAGCCTACGGAAAACAGTTTCTACTCACAAGAGCGCATCTCTAAGAATTTATCATAGACCGGTGATACCCGCTTCCTATTTAGCAGCAGTGGCCTCTGCTTACAAAGTATTTGCCACCAAATCAAAGTACGGGAGGGATCATGTGTGTCGCAGAGTTTACTGGATTCGTCCAAGCTTGACCTGGCCAGATTTAGTCCCTTACGAACTCCTCCACGACGTGTGTTGCCTGTCATCAAGTTAATACGGCGAATTAAATCATTAAAAAGACCTGAAATAAATTTAATGTCTTTTGAATGCTCTAAGATCATACCGATAAGAAGTGAACACCATTACCATCGTCGCTCTTCTGTGCAAAAGGAAAAGGAAAAGGAAAAAGAAAAAGACAGCCATCTCATCCTAAAAAGCGTTTAGCCCGATATCCACGTCACCCCTAGAAAAGACACATTCGTCCAAAGAAAATAAGAGTTGCCTAAAAGAAGGATTGTTTGGTAATTTTGGAAAACACATTGTTACCTTTATGACGAAGCGATAGTCCCCACAAAAAAGGACAAATATCCGTGTACCCACGTCATTGACTTTATTGTATTTTTTGGTGTGGACACCGGAAACAACAAAGATGTCACGTAAAAAAAAGACATTTTACTTCTACCACCAAATAAAGGAAAAGGAAAGGAAAACTACCTCCTTTAGGAAAACATTGGGGCATGTTTTCCATCCTGTTCAAAGCTCATCCACCCATGCGAAAAGAAAAGATTCAAGCTGCTTCCAAAGGTACCGTGTTTGGATGTTGCCTGAATGTCTTGAAAGGTACGATACCCTTTGTCTAAGCACCAGTAAGAATGATTAGTCAAATATAGACACGTTCTTTGCCTAATGCTCCAAACGAAAATACCCATTCGTCGAAAGATAAAGATGTTGGTACAATATGAATAATATTTTCCTATGTTGTTAGCACCCTTGTTTAAAGACACATTAGCTCCTTTGGTTACAAGTCTCGTGATGGTAGTTGCTTCGCAAAGGATAAACTAAAGGGATAAAGGGAAACTCTAAGTCAAAAGACCTCACAAGTGGCCTTGGAATCCAATGGAAGGACGAAAACTGTTTTTTAGTCCCTTAAAAACAATTGATGGAATAACATAGTTGATAAGAACAACGAACACCAGTTTTACCTCACAGTCCCCACTTTGACCCAGATGTCCCAGTTACATCACGAATTACAAACGTTGACGGAAAAATATCAACGGTACGGTCAACTGTTGCACGACTGCAACTCATTCACGAAAATGTTTTAGACAAAACAGTTCCACCCACTCTGAAAAATTGTAAGGCTTTGATGAAACTTCCATCACCATCATCACCACTACTACCACTACCACGACCCTTAGTGGTCAAGACAGAAGCAGCTCTTCGGGTGACTGAGGAAGAAGAGATACGAGATCCATTCAAATGCCGTTAGGAACTCCCCTTCCTAGTAAGACTGAAGCGTTCGTGTTGACATCTTTTCCTGCACCCCACCGAAAAGAACTTACAGCATGGATTAAAAAATGATGTCCATACCTAATTCAACATTAGTGAGAAAAATGTAGGGAAACCAGAAGGGAAATTAAAAATACCAACGACGTTATATTACCCCAACCCCACCACCGTTAACAAAATTACCGTCCACTTCCACTCCCGTGTCACACAGGACACGCAAAGCCGTTGCCATACCACCCTCTCACTCCATTCGGAGTAGCATCATCGAAGATTTTATCACTTATTAAAAATAGAGAAGATTGAAGCCAGCATTTTACAACCACCCATCCCATTTTGCTGGTTATAGTTGAGTTCAGAAATTGTATAATGCTGCCAAAACAAAACTGAAAAGTGCTTGTTTACCTAAAGTACAACGATTGTTACACGAACATCTTACACAAACCCATTTGACGAAAATGTCTTAGACGTCGCACCCAAGTGGAAGGCATCGATCATCAATTCCCAGAAGTGTCTCATATGACCACCTACAACCATGGCTACCAATATATGTGTCCTCGACGACGTTTCCAAATTTGCTTGGGTCGTGCCTTTGACTACCAAATCGAACAGTGAGTTAGTGCAAGCCCTGAAACAGTTGTTTAAACAAAGTAGTCGTCTTCCTCTTCGATGTCAAACCGAAAAAGCACCACATTTCTGAACCAAGATTTCCAAAAAAATTGAAAAAACGTAACATTTTGTTTACACCGCAGAGAATCCCGAAACCAAATCCAGCATCGTGGAACGTTTTCATCGCACATTGAAATAACGCATGAAGAAATATTTTACGCATCAACACACACTCGAGTAATTTGACGTCAAACCACACCTCATTGAATCGCACAACAAATCGTACCATCGGAGCTTTGTTACGTCCTCGTCGGTCACTGTCTCCAAGAACGTTGGAGTCGTCTTGGCCACAGTAGATTGGCACGCATTGGCAAAGGCAAACGTAATTTCGACAAAGAATGCATACCCAATTGGACCATAGAATTGATTCGTGTAACTGGACTAGTGCGTGGCCGTTATCCTCTCGTCTATAAATTAGATGACACGAACGGTTAAGTGTTAAAAAGAGTGTTTTACCCGAGTTACAGCGTAAGACCATAAAGTAAACTATGTGTATGAGGTAGAAAGCATTCTAGAGCGAAGAAAACGAAAAGTGGGAAAAAGCCGTGTCAAAGAAGTCAAAGTATATTGCAAAGGATATCCGTCAAGTTTTGACTCTTGGATCGATGCTTCTCAAATCTTCGAATATAAAAGGTAGTGACCATTATGCTCTTTAAAAATGCCTCACCTACTACAGTAAAACACTCCTTCCCCCAGCTATTCTCAGCAAGATCTACAAAATCAACCCTTTTAGGTTTGTTGTGTAGAACGTGTGCCTAAAACGCAGATCGTCTTTTTAGTGTATTGTGTCGTCGATGCTGCTTTTTCCAATTTGAGTTTGAAACAAAGGGACAAACAGTTGTTGACCATTTTACTCAGCAGTTGCATTTTGTTACTTCTTCCTAATCCATCTCTGAAATATTTCTCTAATGGATACAACAATAACGGGAGTCTTGTTGTTATGTATATGTAATTAACATGCTTGTGTATAAGTTTTAATAAAATTATTTCATTTATCTTGGGCAATATTATAAAACCACACCAATATCCCTAATTATTATCTTAATACTACTCATTAATATAAACTCTTCACAAGAAAGATCCCTAAAACTTTTAATAGAAAAAAATTAAACATTAATTTTCGCCCGCCAGACAAAATTCTCCATTCCCCGTGCCGGGTAAAATATTGAGCTAGCTTACAAATTACGTAATACAATATAAATAAGCCTTCAATCTAAGATTGCATTTGATTGGCCGAAATTTAGGCAGGCTTTCCCTATACAGAAAATTCGATATCGGTCCAGAGTAGGATTGAAAATTAAATCTTCAACAACCAATCAAATATAGCATTCTCATGATGTATGCAGGAAATTCAGCATGAGCCAAACGCTTCCCAATTTGTCACAAATTCAATAATTCTGAGAATTATGGCCACTTATTAAACTTATTATAAAATATAAAACTAAAAAGAATAATTTAGATCCATTGCAATAAGAACCCTAGCAATTATTACTCTTTACCTTTAGTCAATTTAGCCTTAGTTATAAGCATAAATAATTAAATCATAACAATAATCATAACTATTTATAACATACATATACTGTATTTGTATTTTAATATTCCTTATAATAACTGTATATACTCTAATTAGTATTGATAACCATCTATAATACTACAACTAAGTACATAATAAGAATGAAATACCATAAAATATAATTTTATTATAAAATCTAAATAGAAAACAAAATTGAACTAGAATAGGATTGAAAATTCGGCTTTTATCATCCAATCAAAACAGACGAGACAACAACCTTATAATTTTGAATCATCCAATAATAATAAATCAAAAATGCAAGCATAAAGAAGAAAGGATTCAGGACCTTATAGGAGGGAGGAGGGGAACCAACATCAAAAGAGATGCCTACAACAAACCATCAACAAGAACAAATCATCAGTATCAAATAAAGGGATTCAATAAGCCTGTATCGGAACCCTAATAACCCATCCCCGCATACAAACATATACATAACTGCAAGCACCATACCTAATCCATACCATAAAACAGGCGCTAGGACTCATACTAGCACAAGCCTGGGTGGATCCTGACTCCTATAAGCAATATATATATATATATATATATATATATATATATATATATATATATATATATATATATATATATATATATATATATATATATATATATATATATATATATATAAGATAAGATTTCCCACCATGACAAGGACAAAAAGGTCAAGGCCGATAAGGGAAAATCAGGAACCTCCCTCCTGATAGCCCTAACTCCCAGGAGCGGAGTAGACCGATTAGCCGGACGCACACAAAGACCGAAAAGTAACCTGGTAAAGGCTACAAACACAAAAGTGAACAGAACGGACAAACAATTAGCGATGTACAGTCTGGGCCGCGCGGCTAACTGTTCGAAAATAAGTCTACAACCTATGTCTTCACTTTTGCCTGGAAGACCCAACATTAAAACGAGTTCCTTTGGAAAGGCAGTCAAAATTAAAAACCAAACATTGTCAAAGCGGTGAAAAATGCCAAAATTAGGTGACATACACCTAGAGATTGAGTTATTTTTTTTAGAACCATATAAGTACGCTAAGTACTCAAAATTCAACCTCATCAAAATATATTCAAAATATACAACTCAGGAACATTTGGGTAATTCAATAGGTGGCTAACACATCATTGGTATAGGGACACCCGTAGGAAAAACTGGTTAAATTTGACAATAATCCACCTGAGATAAAGTTAGGTGATTTAGACATTGGGGACTTTAGTAGGCGGGAGTTGAGGCGGAAGGCCGTTACGCTCTGCTATAATATGCAGCCAACCAAAGGGTCTTAAGGTCAGCAAATAAAGGTCAGCACCACGACCAAAAGCCCAGCCCTAGGGCTAAGCGCCTCCCTTGATAGCAATGTTACCGAAAGGTAACATCGGGCCAAGGCGGTGAGCCACCAGGGGGGTTAATAGGCCCACACGCTGGGGCAAAAGTGTCTAGCACTGAGACACGGGTGAGCCCGGCCCCGGAAGGGGAAGAGGCCACTAGCCCTTATCAGGGCTTAAAGTCATAAAACAAGAGAGTGTATAAATGACTATAATACATATGACATGACATAGGGGATGTTTACCTTCAAATCATGCTTCACGAATATAAAGCGGCACAATCTTCAGTCAAGCAACCCATCGTTGACGTATCAACACTGAAGATGGACACCATAATTGCTAAGCTTTTAAAATTTAAAAAGCACCTGGAATATGCCAGTCGTCTCCTGGATGAGCTGGCTGTGGAGGCCATTGCAGAAGAAGCCAGACTTAACTAAAATTTGTAAAAAAAGAAGAAAGAAGATGAGAAAGAAAATAATAGAAAAAGGGATCCTGCCTAACCTAAAGGTAAGGCCTGTGTATGAGGTCAAACCTTAGGTGAGAACACCTTTACATTCAAGACCAGCACCACAGCCACTACCAGTACCACAAACATTGCCAGCACCACAACGGGCGGTATTTTATTTTACAGAAAAGTCCAGTGTGTATTCAAGCTTCACATGGCTATGTCGGGTTTTATTATATATTTTTATTATAAATCTATTTAAGATATTAGCTATCTTACCTATACTTTGATTAGGGAGACGTGACCACCCTCTAGTGTTCGTTGTACCTGATGCTACCTTGAGCAGATAGTGAGTTATGCTGTTCCGTATATAACGTACGATTTGTTTGTACAATGTATTCAGTTATTTTTATTCAAGATCAACGGAGTTTAGGATATATTTCATATCGTTATGGGCCTACATGTAGGTCTTGGGAGCATTTTGCACAGTAGCGTAAGCATCCATATATCTATATTCTCTTTCATCTTTGATACTATGCATTTTAAGTTGTCCATTTTTGCTTTATGGCCGAGATTAACTCCTAAGGTATTGACCTTATAATTTATTAAGTGAGGGGGAGTCCCGGATGATTCTCCCTTAAGTTTCCTATCTTTAAAATATATCTTTGTTCTTGATTGATCTTGAAGTCTGAGGTTTTTGCGAAAGTTTCACATTTGTTTTGCAAGTGCTTAGTTATTTTTCGTTGAAGTTTCTAAATCTGTTTCTTCACGACACTCATCGCATTATCTTTCTCTTTCATATCTGCTGTTTCCATTTATTTCGGCTGTAATTAAATTTGGGCTCCACTGTCAACTTTTATTTCGACTTTGATTAAATTTGGGCTCATCTCTCAACTATATGTTCGGCTCTGATTAAATTTGGGCTCAGTTGTCAACTTTTATTATGGTCTTGATTAAATTTGTGCTCAACTGTCGTTGCATGCAACACACAAATATGTATTCATACACTTGTCATATGGTCAGGTGTCTTTACAGAAAACGTTGACCACTAGTTGTCTCTTGACCGAGACATCTATACACAAAGCAATCATCTTTAGTCTTGTCTCAAGGTCAGGTATCTATTCAAATTTACGTTTTTCTCAAGGCAAGGTGCCTATACAAAGCTTGGAGACTTTTCAATTTGTCCCTTACGAAGATTCAAACCCGGGCTAGAAACGTACGTGTATTGAACTGAAAGAATGTTACGTGTCATTTGTGAATCTCGCTGGAGATTGTGTGATATAATTAAGTGAAATTACCTATGTAATAAAATAGAGTTAATTACTGAACCACAAAGTGAGTGATATCTGTAATTATCTAATCTGTTTGATAAAACATTTCTCCATAGTTATTCCTTCATATTGCAATTAAACCTTATGCGTGATCAAGACAACAGATGCATTATATAATTTGTTTTTTACCTTTCGAACTCGGGACAGTCATTTGTTATTGTTTCATTGTTACGTTGATCTCTCAGCTTAATCCGAAAACCAATCCTACCCAAAATTTACCTATTCACCAACCACCCACTACGCCTCGATAGTGAATGTAACATTCTGTTAGTAACGGTGTTGATTGCTTTAAACTTGAAATTATATATATATATATATATATATATATATATATATATATATATATATATATATATATATATATATATATATATATATATTAATATTATATTTATATATATTAGTACAATGATATCAATCCTTTCTTTAAAATATTTGACATATTTTTGAAAACATATGGAACTACAAGTTTAGCAATATATATATATATATATATATATATATATATATATATATATATATATATATATTCTGATCCAAAAAGATGCGCTCTCTCCAGTCTTTACACTTATATAATATCCGTTTAATATTAACTATAATCAACCCTGAAGTAAAAGGAATAAATATTATATCTAGGTTAAAATCCCACTGTCAAACGTTAGGTATAAAGTCATAAGCAGTCTTAGAATAAATAATGAAATAATAACGCACTGAAGCTTGATTCCAAAGGATCCTATTCAAGAGCACCTGACGCGAACATCTAATCAGTTTGTATTTTTTTGCTGATTTAGGTTTGATACTGGGTTGTTTTTTTCTTTTGTCTTTGTCCTGTTTTCTTTAGCTTAATCCTTAACGAATTCATTAGTGATGGTTTGATTCACTTTTTGGTATTTTTCCATCATTTGATAAATATATAGAATTAAACATCTTTGAATGTTAAACTTACATATATGACTTGTATCAAATCAATAAAATTTTTAAACATTTTTCATGATATCCAGGTATTTTTTATTTCAAGTTCTACATGCCTGTCACACGAGACAATATGAAAGAATAACTTTAACATTATATTTGAAATGTCATTAAATTTAACTTTTAGTTGCATGTATTTTCAAATATAGTGTGAAAGTTATTATTTCATATTGTTAAAGAACAATTAGAAATACAGGTGATAAGCCAATCTTCACACCTAAAAGGAATCAAGAGTCACGGTGGCTCTGTATTTTTAGGACTTCAGATTCGTAACGTTTAGATCGGGATTTCGATACCGCCATAAGCCAGATCAGTTCCCTCACTGTGTTATTGTAAATAGCAAATGCCTCCCTCCATTTCCTTAGCATATTGCAAATATTATCTTAAAATTGATGCTGGATCAGGGCTCGAACTCGGCCCATCCTTGAATATAGCTGGAACATCTAGCTCGTGACGTATGACTGTTAGCTCATCCGTTCCGTTCCAGAGTGTTCGTCCATCAGTCAGTCGGTAAGGCATTTTGCGTAAGTTGCACATTTAAGCCTTTTAAGGCAAAAGGTTGCGGAAGAACAGGAACAGCTGTTTATTATGATTGTTATTGTATATATGTGCATCTTTATGTCGAATAATAGTGAAATACTAAGTTTGTTAAATATTTTTGTCTCGTGTGATTTAGGAGGCTGTTTTAGATTATTATATTAACTAATCACAAGTGATGACGTTCATGGTGTGAGGTTTTTCATTCAGCATTGAAAATGGTAGGTGTGAATGGAAAATGCATAAATAACTAGATATGTTGACATCGAAATCTTTCTACTGAGTGGTTAAACCCATCTTGAGATGGCGTATAAATGAAATGATCATGGTACTGTGTGATGCTATATTAATGAAGTTTATCTTAAGCAATATCACCCTCTTTCTTCCAAATATTAATATTTAATCCAGGGATATCTTTCCTTTTCATACTTTATTAATGCATAATGTTAGAACTCCGATTCTGGACAATTCGCCGATGTCTTTGAATCCGCGGTAACGGTGGCTTACCCAGTCTAGTCGAACACACACATACACACACATAGATGTAGACATACAGACAGTCTCAGGCTCAGACATTAGACTCAGACACATAGATGACGTTTTATTTCTCATCTACTCAAATCCATGCATACTGCTTAGTAAAACTTATAATTCAGATTTGTAATCTCACCAGGCGCCCACAACAAAGTCCCATCTTCCCCTAAATTCTTTTGGTATTTGCCAGCTGAGTTTCCAACTCTAACAAGTAACAATAATGTCCTGTCGTTTGAGATCCTTATTTGTTATAGTTATAAAGGTATTGTCTTCCTGAGGAACGAATTTAATGGTGAGCCTGTATTGTCTTTTTATTAAGGCGTTGTCTTCGTGAGGAATGTATTTGATGTTGAGCCTGTATTGTGCTTATTATTAAGGCGATGTTTGTGAGGAGTGCATTCCATGGTGAGTGGTTATTGTACTTCTTATTTAGGCAATGTCTTCGTAAGTAATGCATTTGATGGTGAGCGTGTATTGTGTTTGATGAATGTGAAATGAAGACTTTATGCAACGCAATTAATAATTTTTAAGTGGACTGTACCCTAAGGAATAACTTACCGGAGAAATGTTCCACTGTGCAGACCGTACCATAAGGCAGGTTGGTTGGTTGCATTTTTACGGCACACCAGTACAATCATGCCATTTAGCACCATATAAAAGGTTATATCTTTCATTATGTACAAATGACAAAAAAGTTCTGCATCGGCCAGCGATACTAACCAAATAGCTAAAGGTAAAACGATAAAAATGGTAATGGTGATAAAAAAATAAAGTTTATCGAACAACGGGGATTGTAAATAATTTATGACAACGAAAACATATGAAAGGTATTTAAAATCTAGCGACCGTACATATATAGCACATAAAAATGTTTAAGATGATAGCATAAAAGCTATAACTTATGATATATGTTTACCTTCCTTAAGGAAGTCTATAAGATAAGAAATGCTAACTGTATCAAAACGCTACCTTATGTCTTCCCCATTGTAATATTGATTACGTGTAGAATGGAGGCCGAAACACTCCAGCATAATGTGCTTAACGGTGAATGGTTTATTTCAAGATATACACTCTGGTGGGTCTTCTCCTTTCAGTATGTAGGAGTGGGTTAAAGAATTATGGCCGATACGAATTCTTGCAATGACAACCTCCTCCCTACGGACGGCTCTGTAGGAAGGAGTCTATTCTCCTAGTATTGGCGAAATGGCATGGAGTTTATTATTCACGGCATCATTCCATAATGACTGCTATTTCTGACGCAAAGTGTCTTTGATACTACGTTTAAAATCAGTATATGGTGTATGAAAATCAGATGATTCTAACGATAAGGCCAGTTTAGCAGTACGGTCTGCTTTATCATTACCTATAATTCCAACATGGATGGGTAACCAACAGTATAGTATATTGTGTGAGGTACTCAGCTCAGTATGTATAAGGTGAATATTATCTAGTAATAAATTCAACAGTTTTCTATTATGTAGTGACTGAAGTACTGATAATGAATCGGAGAAGATGATGCTGTTTAAAATACGCTTGCTTGCAATGTATTGCAAAGCAAGGACTAGTGACTGATTTCGGCTGAAAAAATGACGTACCATTTGGCAAGCGAACTTTGGTTGTGTGTTTTCCACTTACGAACGCTGTAGCAGCCTTTTCCTCATTTTTGATCCATCGGTATATATTTTTGTATAATTTTTAAATTGGGCCAGAAGTTCATGGTAAGAGTTGTGGAAAATGGAAGGGTGTGTCTCCGATTTTTTTTCATCTTCAAAAGTGAAAAGTACCCTTGGTTGTTAAAGTAGCCATGGGGTTGTTTCGGAGACGGTCGTTTTCAGAATTTTTGATAGATCAGTTTGGGTACTTTCAAGGAATTGTGATATTCTAATGTCAATGGTAGGTGTGACGTTTGGTTTATTGTCATATAAGGTTTTATATTTGGGTTCAAAAACAGCCAAAAAAGCTGGGTCCAGAGGGATCTTAATTTTAGAGCATATTGTGTGGAAAGCATTTCTCTACGTTGTGATAAAGATGGATCATTCGCTTCAACGAGTAGACTTTTACACGGGGATGTCTTAAATGCTCTCAGGACAAGTATTATTCCCTGATGATAGATTGGGTTAAGCATCTTCAAATATGACTTCCTTGCTGAACAATAGACTAGGCAACCATACTCTAATTTTGAGCGGATAAATGTTCTGTATAAACGGAGTAAGACGCTCCTATTATAACTACAGTCAGTGTGTGCTATTACTTGAAGAAAATCAAGAGACTTAAAACATTTAGCTTTCAAATTTTTCAGGTGTGGAATGCAAGTCAGTTTTCTATCGAAGGTAACACCTAAATAGTTTGTTTCCTTAACAACTGGAATAGGAGTTACTTCCAGCGTGACTTTAGGTCCATCATGATGTCTTCGTAACTGACAGAAATGCAAACAATTTTTGATTTCGAGAATTTGAAGCCATTATTATTGGCCCAATTTTGAATCTTGTTGATATTTTACTGTAATTGTCTTTCGATTGTATGCATGTGTTAAAAGGTCATCGACATCGATATATAGGGAGCAATCCACACCTGGCGTCAGACACTTGGTGATGATATTAATTATTATGTTGAAAAGCGTAACCGATAAAATACTGCCTTGTGGCATACCATACCATAAGGCATATTCTTCTGAGTAGATTGTAGTCTAGTAATTATTCAATGGGATGAACAGTACCCTAAGAAATATTGTACCAAGAGGACCGTACCGTAATAGTGGATCGTACCGTAATAAATATTACAATGAGTGGACCTTACAATAGGAAATATTCCACTGAAACGTCAAATTATAGGTCATCACTGTCGCTTTATACCTCTTTGTTTTTTGTTAGTTGAAACCGACGTATCTATGTTGGTCATGTGTTTGAAAATCAATAACTTGCTTATGCCCATATCCTGCTCTTTTTACACACACACCTCCATATTTGTATATATATATAATTCTTCAATATAAAAATTAGATTAGACTTTGCCTACAACGATAGAGGCAGGAACATGATGGATGTGGTTTGATAAAATCCAATTTATGTTATGATCGAGGCTGGAACGTGACTGATGTGTCATAATACATTACAATTTTACCTTACGATCGATTCTAGAACATGACGTATGTGTTATAATGTATGCAATTTTATGTTGTGATATGTTTATGTTTATATAATACAATACAATTTTATTTTATACTATCCGCCAGTAGCATTTGTATTAGGAACGCCATTTATTTTCTTGCATTAATACAATTACTGATGGCTATCAACAGACAACATTGTTTTCTCTAAAGAAGAATATTCACGACATTATATGCAAAAGAAAATGTCAGAAGAGGTCATTAAACGTTACTTGATATCTTATCAAAGATCAATTTCTGAGGATATTGTTCCCAAATTTCTCTCAGTAGGGGAGTATTTAAAGTCATGCTTAAAAATATGTCTTGTGTAAGTTCAATCTATAAGAAATAGAGGTCAAGGTTCGCCATGGCGTTAAGCAATATCAAAGAACTCCGCATATCAAGTTTACATTTTTTTTGTTTGACGTTTCTTTAAGCTACCTAGAAACAATGGATTGTATTGAATAAAGTAGACTAAATAAGATAACTGAGATATTGGCATAATTAGAAACGGAATTCCTAAAAATTGGTATTAAAAACTGTCACTCGCCCTGGCTAATCTGTATTGTATGGAGTCACTGAATACAATTGTTCAGTCATTTTGCTTTGTTGTGTACTGAATGTGGCAGTTTTACACAGTCAGTGCTATACCTGAACATCAGAGATCACCATAACCAAATAACATGTGTTTGTTTTGTTTTCATACGTGCTTCCACAATTCAGTTTATTTCCTTATTAAATCTAGATTAACAACTCTTGATGTAATGACATTTATTGTGGACCTGAAAAGTGTTTTGAAATTAGTTCGGTGGCATATTTATTTTCTTAGATTTTCCAAGTTTCTTCTAATCTATGAATTCAAACACCATTCATATGTTGGTGCTTTAAGTTATATGTCCCTACTATGAAATATCAAAACATATTACCGCAATAGACAGTTATGCATTATAATTTATTAAGTACCATTCTATATTGACTGCAGCTGACTGAGTTACACTATAATATATGTAGATTCAATATGTCGTACGCAAGAGAATGTTCATATAAATATCTTGGAGTATATTGTTGTTTGCACGTACGGCCGATTATCAAGTCTATTATTTTGTTTTAATTTTTTAAAAAAAAAATTCAGGAAAGTTTAGCATATAGATCCAACGAAAAAAAACCCCGTACTACCAAGCGACCATACGTCGTCGCGTTTTCCGGTGTCTTTAGCATTTACTTTGAAATTTATAGTGCACGGTCAAAGCAGTCTGCTGCATGAAAAAAAGATTTCCTTCTTATGATAACAGCATTCAAGATGTCGTAGTTTCTTCTAAAAGTGTGATCGTCGCATTATTATCTGCCGCAACCGCTGAAACTTTTGCCTTCACGGATCAATGAAACTAATTTAATTTTTAATACCACACATTTTTGTGTGTTTGGTCAAAATCCTATATAATTTTGCTAGTGATAGTAAAAATGTATAACTTATGTAGACTTTATTAAATACTATTTACATGGCATTAACGGTGCCAAAGTTGTTCGAGTGTCTAAAATGCTATCTTTAAAAATAACTCACATATGTCATATCGGTCCGCATGGTTTCGAGCCTCAGGTCTGGCCAATGTGGATATGTAATACAATTTGTCAAAAACGTTCCATTGGTTTGTGGTTCTTACCACGGTTTTTTCGGCTTTTTCCTCCGCCAAAGAACTGTACGCCATTTATAGCAGAATTATAGATCAAAGAGGCTTCTGGACCACTTTATCAAAGCGTGATGAAAGATGGGTGTGAGAGCCCCCTTGAATTATACTACCGTGTTATTAAGGTTCTGAACCACTTTTTCTTAAAGTGATCTTCATGCTGACTCAAACATCCCACACAATAGACCGCAGAAAAACTCTACGTCGACGCAAGCAACATTCAACATTGCCTCACCACCAAAATCACCAAATAGCAAGAACAGGCTTCAAACAAATAGGCATAAAAAAGGGTCTGATGACCCTATAAAAACACACAACAGGTTTGAAGACCTAGAGAACATGGATGCGGAGGAATCTGCTTCATGTCCTCAGGGTAACTCCAGATCCAATAACAAAAGATACACCACCGTACTTCCTCCAGATAAATAACCAAATTATTTGCCACTCGAAAGGTCTAATATACAGCTGAAATGAAGAATACCATTTTACAATGGAATTGTAGAGGACTTAAAGCCAACTACCATGATATTCTTCTGCTTTTAGATGAACATGATACTGCAGTACTATGTCTTCAGGAAACATTTTTGAAAAATACAGACAACATCACACTTAAAAACTATTCCCTGTTTAGCCACTACTCTCAGAATGTTGACAGGGCCTCAGGTGGAGTCTCTGTTATTGTGAACAATAGAGCCCCTCATAAGGTCATTCCTCTAAACACAAATTTACAAGCCATTGCTGTAAGCGTGACTCTTCAGCGAGTGATTACATTTTGCTCTATTTACTTACCACCAAACACTAACCTAGTTCCAAACGAATTAGATACCCTTCTTCAACAACTTCCTGCACCATTTCTTTTACTCGGGGATTTTAATGCCCATAATATTTTATGGGGATTAAATCATATAAGTGATAGAGGTCACAAAATTGAAGACTTTATTTCTAGACACGACCTGTGTCTCTATAATACCAAAACACCTACATACCTACACCCAGGCACGGGTACATACACATGCATCGATTTGACAATTTGTTCTCCCTCGCTGCTTTTGGACTATGAATGGAAGGTCGCTGATGATCTTCACAGTAGCGATCACTTCCCAATCTCCCTTGTAAATCTTAACTCTACAATTGATGAAGTAATTCCACAATGGAATATAAAGAAGGCTGACTGGGTCAAGTTCGAAATACTCTGCAAAACTAGGTTGAATGAGGACACAGTTTTCAATGTTAACGATCCCATTCAGCTTTTTACATCTATTTTAATAGAAATTGCAGAAGACTCTATTCTCAAGTCCTCTACCAACTGTCAAAGAATCCTAAAACCTTGGGTCATTAAGGAATGTACAGAAGCCATTAGACTACTTCGAAAAGACTTAAACAAATTTAATAATCATCCGACGCCCGAAAACGTAAATATGTATCGTATTGCCCGAGCCAAAGCTCGTCGCACAATCAGGGAAAGTAAACGAGCATTATGGAAGAAATATGTTTCTTCTTTAAACTCTCGTTCCTCTGTTCAGAAGGTTTGGGATACTGTACGCAAAATAAACGGAAAGAACAAACAAAACCCTCTTCGACACCTGCAACTAAACAATAACAACTTTAATTCAAAACGTGACATTGCAAATATTCTTGCTGACAGTTTCTCCAAAAATTCATCATCATCTAATTAAACTTTATTTTGTGGAGAAAAGTGATAATTTTGAAAGCCAAACCTTGTGTGAAATAAGGTGTGGAGGGGTTTATACCTGTATCATAAAGCCGATCATAGACTTCTATCTTCCCTATAATCAATCCTGTGTTACATCTTTTAGTTACGAAATTCCACGATGGATAATAAGAACCTGCTTTTGTGACTTTTAAAGGTCCGTTTATTGCATCGGGAACATAAAGAATATATTGATTTCTTAACTACCAAAAAGCCTATCTGCGCCATGTATATAAACCTGATTGTGTTTTGAAGTCAACACGATGCATATATTTCACTGAAGCATGACAAAAATTAAGACCCAGAAATGGTCTCATGGTACAAAATGAAATAAATTAATTTAGTTATTTAGCAAAAGCAAAATGAGCACAACCATATGATTGTCTCATATAATATTTCACCAGTAATTATTTAGTAATATTTATTCTTATAATTGTTTATTCGTAATCAGACACACGCCCAAAGGTGAACCCAAGGGTGCAGAACAAGCATCCTTAGTTAGCTGGATGGGGCCGGCACGTTCACCTGGGTCAAGTTATATTCGCTACAATTACCCGTTGATTCCTATTTCAACAGCCAAATACAACTGTCCCCCAATTATAATAATGTTTATGTACAATGCTGATAAATGTTGTCCGTCACATGGATTCGAACCGGAACGAAGTTTCAGAAAGCGACCAAGGAACGATAGTGTCATCCGCCTTGACCTCTTCACAATCAGATTACTGAAGAATATATTGTCATAAGACAGTTACCTTAAAAATGCACTTGAACACATACTCAAGTTTTATAAATTTGACTCGACCCACTAACTGAACCCGAGAGTACAATAATCAGCCAATAATAAAAATGATCTCGCTGCTACGCTGACAAATTAAAAGGCTTCAACTTATTTTATGTGGTATTACGGATTGCATGGGACGTTGACTACTATAATTGCGTCACACCATCTCTTGGTTCTCGAAGTCTTCTTCGCTTTTCTGGCAATACATTATACTTGAAACATAAATGAAATCCCTATTCGGATACGCTCTACACTCCTTCACTTGCTTTAGTATCTCTTCAGACCCAGTCTCCTCAAAATCAACCAGCGGAATACTGATGCAAACCTCCTCACTAAAACCCAATCGACCAAAACTCCAGGGATAACATGGAAGAAGCATCTTCAATATGCTACAATCACACTTCTAATACAACCTAAACTGAAACAAACCCCATTGGTCTAGAACCTCGTATTGTACCTTTGAGTAATCAAAAAGCATTCATTTTTCTACATTGGAGTGACCACCCCTGGTCCAGAACCCCAATTTCTATATCCTAAGACACCCATTATTTCTCTGCGTCAGGAATCTCCATGAACTAAAATATTTTCCAAAACCCCAATTTTGCTAATGTGATTAAGAAACCTCATTTGTCCATGAAGATCACTTTAGAAAAAAGTGGTTCAGAACCTCAATAACATGGTAGTATAATTCAATGGGGCTCTAGCAACAACCTTTTATCACGCTTTGATAAAGTGGTCCAGAAGCCTCTTTGATCTATAATTCTGCTATAAATGGCGGAGAGTATTTTGGTGGAGGAAAAAGCCGAAAACACCGTGGTAAGAACCATATTCCAATGGAAAGAAATTGAAAAACTGTATCACATATCCATATTGGCCAGGCCTGAGACTCGAAACCAAGCGGACCGATATGACATATGTGAGTTATTTTTAAACATAGCACTTTAGACACTCGTACAACTTTGGTACCGTTAATGCCTTGTAAATAGTATTTAATAAAGTCTACAAACGAATGTTTCCTAAACTCAGAAACTAATTTCACAGTCAGCACCTTTATAACCACTCTGATACAGATGTGTTCAGTATCTGTACGCTCAGATTGATGCATCAAGACGTCCAACACGTTACTTATTGATGCTATCATCACCTGTTGGACGAAAACCTCCCAGCAGTGTATTTGTGCGTGAGGAATTGCAATTCGTTTCATCAAATATATAACTGTGACCATTATTTGTGTTGACACGTTGATGCGGTAATTATGTTTGTAAAAAAAGCCAGATAAAACGCGGTGTGATATTTTGGGGAGTATCCATCAAGCAGAAACTACATCACCTTAGAACATCAGTATACGACCAGGACACGTTTCTCTGACAGAATCATATTTTATGGATCTGTATTCAGTCCATCTCTGGCCAATCATTTCTTGCATGATCTAATTTTCATCTGAAACAGTGATCTTTCCTTGGATATGTACATTACCTAATATAATGTTCATAACACGAAAGTAATATTTATCCTTTGAAATTAGATTTTGAATTTTGTGACTTACATTATACGTGTATCGTTATATGAGTTTTAGTAGTACAATCCTAGTTCCAACTATTAAAATGTATCTTCATGGACACATAGCAGAAAACGTTGTTTGACGGATGTAGGTTTCAGGGTAAAATAAAGAAACAAAATCAAAACTGCGTATATAGGCAAGAAGTGAGAGATGTGTTTGATCTCCCTCTTTAGCATCTGTGCTTATCGTTTCCTATGAGATAATAGACCACGTTGATACTGACCGGATCGAATAAACAATACAATATAATATGAAAGTAATGGATGGAGTAACAGAGATCTGAGCAGCAATATAGAACAGAACAACATGTGCCTCGATTTACATACAAAACCTCTAAATCTAAATCTAAGCTTTTTACATCTATTTTAATAGAAATTGCAGAAGTCGCTATTCCCAAGTCCTCTACCAACTGTAAAAGAATCATAAAACCTTGGGTCATTAAGGAATATACGGAAGATATTGGACTACGTCGAAAAGCATTAAACAAATTTAATAGTCATCCTACGCCCGAAAACTTGAATATGTATCGCGTTGCCCGGGTCAGGGCTCGTCGCACAATCAAAGAAAGTAAAAGAACATCATGGACGAAAAATGTTTCTTCTTTAAATTTTCGTTCCTCTGTTCAGAAAGTTTGGGATACTATACGCAAAATAAACGGAAAGAACAAACAAAACCCTCTCAGACACGTGCAACTAAACAATAGCAACGTTAATTCAAAACGTGACATTGCAAATACTATTGCTGACAGTTTCTCCAAAAATTCATCATCATCTAATTATACCGAAGCCTTCCAAAAACTTAAAGCTCAAAAAGAAAAGTCACGTTTAAAATTCACATCCAACAAGTCGGAAAGTTATAATCAGTTGTTCTCATTATCGGAGCTTAGGGAGGCCCATGATACATCCACTGGGCCTGATGAAAAACATTACCAGTTTTTTAAAACACCTTCCAGAATCGTCATTAAGAACTCTTTTGAAACTCTTCAATGATTTATGGCTTATTGGTAATATACCAAAAAACAGGAAAGAAGCAACTGTAATACCAGTTCACAAACCCGGTAAAGATAGCAAAGACCCCAACAGCTACAGACCAATTGCACTGACAAGCTGTGTGTGCAAAGCAATGGAACGAATGATCAATTCTAGACTTCTCTGGTACTTGGAAACTAACAATTTAATATCTCCTTTCCAAAGTGGCTTTCGATATGGACGTAGTACTAATGATCATCTAGTTAGACTAGAAACATTCATTCGTGATACCTTTATCAATAAAGAACATTTAGTAGCGGTTTTGTTTGATTTAGAAAAGGCATATGACACAACATGGAAGTACGGGATACTAAAAGACCTGCACGATCTAGGACTCAAAGGCCATCTGCCCTCATTTATCTCCAATTTTCTCTCTGACAGGGAATTCAAAGTTCGAGTGGGCTCTACCCTCTCCGATACGCACCAGCAAGAGATGGGTGTGCCCCAGGGCACTATTTTATCTGTGACGTTATTTAACATCAAAATCAATAGTATCACCAAATGCTTAGCTCCCGGTGTTGATTGCTCATTATATGTTGACGATTTTTTAATTTGCTATCGATCAAAGCACATGCATACAATTGAGAGGCAACTCCAGCAAGATATCAAAAAGTAATAACGGTTTCAAATTTTTAAAATCATAAACAGTATGCATGCATTTTTGTCAGTTGCGAAGAAATCATGATGACCCTAAACTCACGCTGGATGGAACACTTATTCCAGTTGTTGAGGAAACAAAATTCTTGGGTATTCTATTTGACAAAAAACTGACATTCATACCACAAATTAAGAATTTGGAAGCTAATTGCTTAAAAGCCTTACATTTGATTAAAGTAATTACTCGCACTGATTGGGGTGCTGATAAAAAAGTACTCCTTAATTTGTATAGAACAATTATCCGTTCCATCTTAGACTATGGATGCATTGTTTATGGTTCAGCTAGGAAGTTCTATTTGAAAATCCTTGATTCAATTCATCATCAGGGAATAAGACTTGCTGTAGGAGCATTTAATACATCTCCGTTTAAAAGTCTTATCGCGGAAGCGAATGAACCACCTTTATCGCATCGCAGATAAATGCTTTTTGCACATTATGCTCTTAAGTAACGACCCAACCATCTGAACCCTGCCTTTTCGTCCGTTTTTCATCCAAATTACAAAGCTTTATACGTACATAAACCAAATGCTATACCTTCATTTGGTATTAGAATATCATCCTGCTTTGACCAAATCAAATGTAATCTATCTTCAATCCAGAAAACATTTGTCTCGAAAACACCACCTTGGCTCAATAAGCAACCCCAAGTAATTTTTACATTACATGATCGGAAAAAATTTGAGACAAACCCTATCCTATTCTTGAACTCTTATCATGATCTTCTCAATGACTTTACACATTATGCAAGATTTTATACTGATGGATCAACGGTTGCTGATAAGGCTGCTGCATCCTTCGTCAGTGGCAACACATAACCAAAGAGCGTTTGCCAAATGATGCATCCATTTTTTTCAGCGGAAATCAGAGCAATAGACCTTGGTCTGACATTTATTAAATCTAAACACATTCTAAATAGTATTATCTTCTGTGACTCATTATCAGTGCTTCAGGCGCTACACAATATCAAACTAGATAATCCACTATTGGTGAATGTTCTGGTCAAAAACTCTGAGCTTAGTGCCTCATGCAATATAATATACTGTTGGCTACCTAGCCATCTTGGTATTAGAGGTAACGAAGAAGCAGACCGGGCTGCTAAGATGGCCCTATCTTTAGAACCATCGGATTTTAAATTACCATATTCTGATTTTAAACCTTGTATCAAAAAGTATCTACGTCAAAAGTGGTAGGTATCATGGGATGATGCAATCAATAACAAACTTCATGCCATCAAACCAATCTTGGGAGAATGGACTCCTTCCTACAGAACTATTCGTAGGGAGGAGGTTGTCATTGCAAGAATCAGAATCGGTCATACATACATTACCCACTCACACATACTAAAAGGTGAAGATCGACCAAATTGCGTTCCTTGCAATGTACTATTTACTGTTAAACACTTTATGACCACGTGTTCCGACCTGCAACCTACGCGTGATAAATACTATAATGTACATGACATGCAGGAACTTTTTGATACTATTCAAATCACTAGTATTTTAGATTTCCTAAAGGAAGTAAATCTTTATTTTAAACTGCAACTTGTATGACCTTACAAAAACTAATTTTTAACTAATGCAAATACCACCTATTATTTACATCTTTTCATCAAGATACATCATTTACATTTCCCGTTGATCGGGAACCAACATCTTTAACTGTTATCAACTTTTACCATTTTATATTTAACTACTATGGATTTTTTACTATATCGCTGGTCGATATTGAACCTTTCTTTTAACACATATGACCTACTGTATGGCGCTAAATAGCCTAAATGTGCTGGTGCGCCGTTAAAATTAAATCATTCAATCAATCAATCTAAATCGGGACTAATTCATATAATACATGAGTCACAAAACATTCAAAACAA
This sequence comes from Potamilus streckersoni, assembly GCA_016746295.1. Taxonomy (NCBI): domain Eukaryota; kingdom Metazoa; phylum Mollusca; class Bivalvia; order Unionida; family Unionidae; genus Potamilus; species Potamilus streckersoni. The sequence continues at coordinate 28,504 of JAEAOA010000822.1, read as the reverse complement.
AATGCATGTGAACCATAAGCTTCCAGCCTAAAAGAAAATTAAGGCTTGAACTTAAAACGAAAAATTCAGTAAATAATTACAGGGCATATTGTATGCGATTGAGGCTAATCTTGTGCTCTGTCGAGTATCGTCCTTACTGTACAGCTGAATATCTTGCTTTCGTGTCCTCAACGTTTTGACACACGTCTTTTAAGCAATACTTGTTATTCTCGGAGTTACGTTCTAGCTAGCCACATAAACATGCTAATCTCGCGAGGGGAATATTTTTAGTCCTTGAATTCCATATTGGAAGAAACCCATCCTCGTTTAGCTTAGCCAGTAGATGATTACGTACTATGACTGTCTTAATATTTTAGTATCTCGATCGAAGTCAGAAAATTCCTCTCTTGGCCGCCTGTATTAATAACTTTTCTGGAAATATCATTTTATGACACCTGTTTAAATGGCCCAAGATTAACCAATTTTTGCTCCTGTTTGTCACAATTCTTTTATTTATCTCTATTACCCAAGGTCTTTTGTGTTTGTGTCTCCTCTGACTTCGATAATTTTAATATCACAGAGGGTTTTTTTGTGCTTGGTTGAGCTAACTGAGGGGCAACGATACGGTCATATTTTCATTTAATTTTCATAAATGTTTCAGTGTGTGCCCACAATTGTTTTTTTGTATTTTGTATTTGCGCATGTTTTTTTTTTCTAGAAAGACTTGCCTTTACTTCCTGATAAGACATTATTATCTACAATAAGAAATAAGTTTAATTATGAATTGTACGAACTTTCCACAGGTACACAGATGACCCTCATTCGATTACTGGCACTATCCAACAGCAGTGTCTTCTCAGAAAGTATCAAATTATTAACTTCGGTAATTTGAACCAACCGCACCTACACGTGCATGAATACAATACGTTTTATTTTTTTGATGCGTCTGACCTTTTCATAAAAGCTCTTAATGACGCATCATCTTCTTTAATCTCATCACCCTTAAATATATTCAGTATGAGTTCACTGTATACTGTTAGCTTGTTTCTTAACATTAAGTGTCTTAACTACTAGTTTAGGTGATTCAACATGTATATATTTATCATGTGATCTTGATAGCATTTTTATCATGTACTCTTTCCAGGTGGAAGGCCTCTTAAGGACAACGACAAAGGTTTGTAAAGGCTGCTTGATAAAGTTCTTCTTTATAACAAATTTAGGTAGTATCTTTAACTTCTATTTGTTGTTCGGAAGGCACGTCTGGTATTCTAAGTGCATTTCTTGCATTCTCATCAAGTTCAATAACAGCTTCTTCCATGTCTTCCTTGACTTCCTCAGTCGCCCGTGGCAAACTCTTTCATGGATTCCGCAGTTGATCTTCCTGCTTTTATTAAAAATATTTTTAGTTCATTTGTCTATTTTATTTATTGGACCAGTAGCTGTGTATGTTCTTGTGAGCGTTTCCACATGATGTACAGTTACTCTAATTGCTTTTTTAATATCCTTGGTAAGTTTGGCAATTTCTTTCTTCAGATGCGCAAATGTTTGTTCAAACTCCATTGTTATGCATATTTAATTTATATTGTTTGTTAATTAGTGTTTTGTTAATATTTTAATTTCATCACAAGATATTGTAATATAATATGGTATATTGGACTTCCCCTTGTCCAAAACTGAGTTCATTTCTGCTTTACCCGGATTGACATTTTCATTTTATTCTGTCCAAGCAAATTATACACAGATATAATATTTTCTCTCTGTGTGGGTTTAATATCAGGATCATTATTAATAGATTATGTAAATATGTTTATCTAGGTCTATGTTTGGAATGACCTTAGTATATTTTATATACTCGAGGCTATGGAAGTTTTTCTGAAACATTAGGAACATTCTGGAAGGATATTTTCCATTATGTAAGCTCTTTTTAGAAAATGCGAATTGTGTCCTGACGTCAAGTAGAGAACTATATAATCTTTTAACTGAGATAATTATGTTTTAGTCGTGTTTTAATATCTAGTACTTTTAAGTTGCATTTTATCTTGTTTCTAGTATTTCATTTTTGGGCTACAAATTTTATTTCTTCAAATTGTTGAATTTAAAGTATAATTTTCTCTGGAAATACAAAAGTGCTCTTATAAAATATTTTTACATAGACATTCAAAACAATGTACAGACAATTCAAACCTGTAATGATATTATTGTGATTCAACAAAAGGCCGTTGACATTTCAAGACACTACAAGCTACCATAGAAGAATTATCGCCATCAGTTTTTGGGACTTATTACAACTTGTGTCTGTAATTCTTAGATTATTTTGGGATTTAATTCGCAATACCATAAGTTCTTTGTTTTATCATTTTCACTTTATATTATAGGGAAAAAATAAGTCGTTAACATTTATAAAAGTGACTGTCTTTAACTCTTTCATACTACTTTTATTAAGAGCATCGACCCCTAATACCATTTGAGTTCATGTACAGGAGTCTGTCGCGATGGTAACATTTCGTTTGTGTGCGCATGTCATTAGAGTTTTTAACATAGTTTTACAATTTTCCAGTCCTATCGCAGCCATGTCTTCAGTGATATAATTTATAGTGCTGTCTAACACTGGGGAATCATGGTGCAGACATATAACATCATGTCCCACCCAATAACATTTTCCTGACACCAGGTCGACCAGTGCTAACAATAACCTCTCGTAGCTTCTGCAAATATTGGAACCTGCGGCGTCCAGGATACTCTAACCACTTTAACCACCTGAACGGTCCTCACACAGTCGCTACTGTGATCGGTTGCGCAGCTATAAATATGCGTTAACCGTTTTCGATGTGCCCAGGAGATACGAAGAAGCGGAGCCGTAGCAAAATTTTTTTCTGCAAGTGTCTCAGATACACTTGAGCGTATATATGCACACGTTGACATGATTTCCATTAGTAATAGCATCATTTAACCAAGGAGTCACACTCACGGCTGGAATAAAATCAACTTTTGCGATTGGACAAACGACTGTTTCCTAAACTCAGAAACTAATTTCACAGCTAGCACCTTTGTAACCAATCTGATATAGATGTGTTCAGCATATGTAAGCTCAGATTCACTCTTCAAGGCATCCAACACGTTACCTACTGAAGCTATCGTCACCTGTTGGACGAAAACCTCCCAGCCGTGTATTTGTGCGTGAGGAATTGCAATTCGTTTCATCAAATATATAACTATGACCAGCATTTGTGTTGACTCATTGAAGCGGTAATTATGTTTGTAAGCAAAAGCCAGATAATGCGCGGTGTGATTTTTTTGGGGAGTATCCATCAATCGGAAACTACATCACTTAAGAACATCAGTATACGACCAGGATACGTTTCCTTGACAGAACCATTTTAAGAATATGTGTCTGTATTCAGTCCATCTCTGGCCAATCATTTCGTTCATGGTCTAATTTTCATCTGAAACAGTGATCTTTATTTGGATATGTATATTTCCTAACACGAAAGTAATATTTATCCTTTGAAATTACATTTTGACTTTTGTAACTTACATTATACGTGTATGGTTATATGTGTTGTACTAGTACAAACCTAGTTCCAACTATTATAAATGTATCTTCATGGACACATAGCAGAAAACGTTGTTTGACGGATGTAGGTTTCAGGGTAAAAAAAGAAACAAAATCAAAACTGCGTATATAGGCACCAAGTGGGAGATGTGTTTGATCTCCTTCTTTAGGTACTGTGCTTATCGTTTCCTATGAGATAATAGACCACGTTGATAGTGACCAAATCGATTGAACAATACAATATAATATGAAATTAATGGATGGAGTAACAGAGATCTGAGCAGCAATATAGAACAGAACATGTGCCTCGATTTACATACAAAACCTCTAAATCGGGACTAATTCATATAATACATGAGTCAAAAAACATTCAAGACAAAATGCATGTGAACCATAAGCTTCCAGACTAAAAGAAAATTAAGGCTTGAACTTAAAACGAAAAATTCAATAAATAATTACAATGCATATTGTATGTGATTGAGACTAATCTTGTGCTCTGTTGTGACTCGTCTTTACAGTAAAGCTGAATATCTTGCTTTCGTGTCCTCAACGTTTTGACACACGTCTCTTAAGCAATACTTGTTATTCTCGGAGTTAAATTCTAGCTAGCAATATAAACATGCTAATCTCGCGAGGGGAATATTTTTATTCCGTGGATTCCATATTGGAAGAAACCCATCCTCGTTTAGCTTAGCCAGTAGATGATTACGTTCTATGACTGTCTTAATATTTTAGTATCTCGATCGAAGTCAGAAAATTCCTCTCTTGGCCGCCTGTATTAATAACTATTCTGGAAATATCATTTTATGACACCTGTTTAAATGGCCCAAGATTAACCAATTTTTGCTCTTGTTTGTCACAATTCTGTTATTCCTCTCTATTAGCATTACATTAACATTGGCGTCTTCCATTTGTCAAACTCTTATCGAACGGACTCTAATCAAAAGTCAATCTATGTCCCTAACATTCGCAGTCAGCAATGTTTTGTGTATCTCACGGTGTAGTGTTGAAAGGGTTTTCACTGTTATGATAACTCCTTTTAGTGTACACTTTTACTTATACTGTTGCCGTAGCGCACACTTTGGGGATGAAAGTGACTTTTACTTTGGAAATAGCACATTTATCAGTGAAGAATTGTCTTTTAATGTAAACAACACACATTTCAATGAAGAATAGGACTTTAACTGTTGAGGTAGCACAAACTATAATAAAGAAAGAGATTTTTAATCTTCCTGTAGCACACAATTTGGCTGCATATTACATTATTGGTCCATTTGTCTGCTTGGTCCAGTTATTTTAATTTGTGCAACAAAACTTCGAATCTAAATGGTCCAGAATACTTATAGATACAATGTATCTAAATGTTTAGAAATGCATCAATGAATTTATTTAACTGGATGAGATCGAAGCCACGGTGTTTGTGTGTATGTGTGTTTGTGCGCGTGTTATAGCGAAACCATCCTTACGGCAACAGTTTTTTTGTCACTAGATAGCCATTAAAGCGACATTAGCTTTAGGGTAATCTGTGTCAGCCTAATGTATGCAATCCTTGCTGACAGAATTGAATACAAGTATCATAAGATCATCGATAACTAGCATTTGAAGCTTTCATGCAAAATAAGCAGGGTTTATTTAAATATTGTTATTCAAAACTTTAACAGTGTTTTAAGGTTGTTTTTTTCTCTTATTTTCAGTGAATAACCATTAAGGTGACATTTAAAAAAATGCTTCCTATTTTATCAAAGTTAAGGAAACTTTACAAAAGGCATATTGATTTGATTAAAAATAAAAATATCATCTGTGTAATTTCTTATTACAATCAAATTCATTGTTGGGACATAACAGACTCAACATTTTCAAACGGGTTTAAAAGAGCCGATTTATATTTAAAGATAGCGTTATCTGAAAGTTTTTGTTTGGTACAGAATGCATAAACAGAATGAATATATATATGTTTATAAAAGTTTAGCAATGCTTTATGCATTCAAGTATATATTTGTTTCGTAATTTGTATAATAATCAATGTTACTCTTTTCGTAACTTATAAATCGGTTGAAAAGTAGGATCGAAAAGGTACGAAGGACATGCTACAGATGCTCGACGCGAGCTTGATGTTGATGTATCAAACAATAATCTGAAGTGGAAAAAATTTCATACAAAGTGCCCCAGATTATCCACATGATCGGTTATGAGATAAGACCCTCTCTATCATACTATCTATGAAACTCGTTTATAGTATGATAGAGAGGGTAGTATCAGAATGTGTCGTGGGGGTAATATGAGGTATATTTGCTACTCTGTATGATTTGTTCCTTCAAATTATTGTTTTTTCCCCAATATCGATCTAGTATCGAGAACATGTGACTCGAAGTTGAACACAAAAGTTCATAATGTTTCTACTGGAGTTCTATGGTATAACGCCACGGGTCTTTAATTTAGCGATTGGTAAATAAGTAAGAAAATATTTCGACCTTCAAGATATTATTTGTTTCGTGTTCCTTGTTCTATATTATAAGGCCGAATCAGGTCAAGTGGTAGTAGAAAGGGGGTTTCCTAAAATGTAAAAGAACCTTAACCGTCCTCGAAAGGTCACCATATCAAAGTATGTTTGCTGAAGGTGTGTATAATACACAATAAATGTGCGCAAGAAGAATACGATGATCAAATTTCATGCGACAAGTGGTTGTAGTTTGAGTATATACGCTTTTTTAGCAGGTAGGGAGAATGGATATGGAGCCACCACCCTCACCAATCAGGCCAGCATTTAAGCTCCAGTTTAAATTAGATGATAATGACATAATTTTACTATATAGGCTCATCTTCATATTCCCTGATCACCTTACTGCCATCACAAAGGACGTATCCGTGCTTATAGTTTACTAGTCATAAATGCACTATGTAGTTATTGCGTGACAGGTAAATTGTAAGCAATGACACAAGCCCTTATACTACAATCTTGTTTCATTCTTCTTTACGCACCTCCTTAAAAAATGAAAAAAAAAAACAACTTGTAATGATGGCTGTTTTGTCCTGAATGGAAACGGTGCCAAGCTAATGCCTGGTATTGTTGCTGGAGTGACTACGTTGACATATTCAAGAGATAAAAGAAATGATATTGTCTGGAAATTGTTTAGGCCAATAGGATCCCAGTCAATTCAGTTCATGTATGTATACAGAGAGGAAAATATATGTTTGAGGTTAAAAAAGAACATTGAATTTTCACTCTCTCAATATCTCTGCCTATTATTGTCTTCACATTTTCGATTTATATTCTTGAAATATAAATTATTTATTTAATTTTACAAAGCTTCTTCTCTCTCTTTTCTATTATTTGAAAACCATAGAGCTGTACTCGATCACCTGACTTAAAATTTTCAATTTATAGTTCTTTGTAGCTCTTTCAAGCTGGATGATTTCTGTTTTTCTGCTTTACAATTGTGATAATGGGCTATTTGGCTTGAATTTTATTTTTAATGTACTGTACAATATGAAACATTCACATACTTGACTTTATTCCCAAAGAAGTATGTTGATTTCACATGCAAAAAACGCAGATTTTCAGATTTTCTCTCAGTATAACGGCAGGGCTAATTGAATTTCACATAAATTGTGTGACTCTTCTTTTAAGAAAACTTTAATCATTTAAATGTAATGTTCAATTTCATTTTGTTTATGTGACTGATTAAAATGTTTTATCTACCATACGGGGCCCATGTTGTTCTATTATATATCTCTGCTCTCCGTCAATCCATCCATTATTTTCATATTTTGTATTATTATTTGCTCAGTCTGGGCAATAACAATGTGGTCGGTAATCTCCTAGATAATGATTAACAAAAACAATAAGAATGGTGGAGATGTAGCAGCAATTATGGTTAAGTTAACTTTAGAAATGAATTATAGCAGATCAGCCATGGGGAAATGCATAATATCCTAAATTAGATCCCATTGGTTAGCCAGTCAGAACACAGGATTTTATCATGTGACCAACTAATTTTTCATATTTCTGCTGACACTGACTATGGGTTAGCAGCTGAAAGACTTTTTCTTAATATGGCCAATCAAACGGATTGCAAAATCAAAGAAAGATCATTGGAAATAATCCTTTACCTCATTGAACAGTAAGTATTATACTCAGCAAAAACTTACTTGGCTACACACTACATTGCTTTCCCATACACTTTTGGAAAAAGGGGATCACCTGGAAATCTTTGAAACTTTATGCTACCGGTAGGTCATCTTAAGTAAGTATCTGGAAACAATATCTATAACGAATCTTCTTCATTCTGGCTAGTAGTCATATTCTTTTAACCTCACTTTAAAAATGTAACATCCACAACCAGGCATCAATACCAGTCGTCAGCAATCCAATGTTACTGCAATGTGCTAATAAGGCTGTTATTGTGGCACTCAAATTGGCAGCGAACTATTGCTAGTTGTAGTGTGCCGTCCTGATTAATTATGTGTAGTACAGCGTGCAAGAATTTTATGAACCGCACTCAACTCTGTGGAGGAATTAATTCCTCCACTTTTTGCTCTGCAACGGATCAATAAAATGCTAATAAGTCACCACAGGGCTTTGGCTGACATTCCGATGGCATCTACACTGTGTAGCAGCTAATTAGTATTATTGATCTACATTTGAACAGCCAATCAATGAAGATGACTATGGAAGGAATATCTCATCATGACTGATTAACAATCATGTACCATTTCACCAATCACTGATCTTAATTTAATCAATATATATTATATATATATATATATATATATATATATATATATATATATATATATATATATATATATATATATATATATATATATATATATATATATATATATATATGGACATTAATAATTAATTTGACAAGTATTGTGTATTTTGTACATTTAGAAACGTTACACGCTGACCTGACGAGAGGCCCACCTTCATGAGCTTCTATTGAACAGTGTAAATTTATACGAGTGCATAATTATTGAAAGTAATACTCTTAGGTATGGAAAATTAAATTCCAGTTAGCAGCGGCGTCTTTAAAACAGTATCAATAGAAAATATATTTTAAAAAACTGAATATACATGTAAACAATTACCAAAGAATTCAATTTTGAGTGAACATGTGCTGTATGGGACTTGTCATTTAATTGTAAGGATACACATTATTATTTCTAATTGTGGTAATTTTGTTTTATTTTATGAATGACACGATAAGTTGTTTCACGTACAAAAGAAATGGCATAGTCTCATCTTTTATACCACGAATCTGATTAAGACAATAGTTTTCAAGCATACCTTTAGCTCCACCTTTATAAACTTAAACTGGCTCTCCATAATAAAAGACTTGGCTTCAGTGGATGGTCAGCACTAATCAAAGCAGTTACCATTGTGAACACTGTTCAAAATAGCACCAGAAGATGTGTATATCAGCTTCGCATAGACACATTTCAATCACACATATGTATTGGTGCGTTGCACATATTACATAAAGCTCAAATTATTATAGTGCTATTATAGTGCTAAAAATAAATCTCTTTTTCCAGAGGATCGACCTTCATCCTGGACTTTGATATGCGTATCAGTTGGACTCATTAGCATCCTTCGGATTTGAAAAGTATTTTTTGTTGTTGCCACTTTGATTTTAATTTTGTTTATTTTTTAAATTAGTAATTTCTTTACCCTGGAAACCACTTGTACTCGTTCGAATTCTTTGGCAAAGACATTTATTCGGAAATCTAAAGCCGGATTATTATTCTGGATGACTCAACAAGGAACTGTCCACACATCAACACTTATGACGGTATAAAACATGTCATCACCTTCCATCTTGGAACTTCATCATGATCGAAATTTGATTCACTTAGGACTTTTTTGTCAAGACTTATATTTATTAATTATACAGTTAATTTTGGATTAGTTTAATAAACCGTACGTCCTTTTTCATATTTTTACCTTGTTTTTGCTAGTGTTACGTATATGCAATTTAAATACTTATGTATTCTAGTTCAAATTACTTTTTATTTATTTTAATTTCATTACATGTTATTGTAATGATGCGTTTATTCATTGTATTTGATATTTTTTCAAAAAAAAAATCAGTCTTCTGTTTTGTCCTGATTAGAATGCAAAAGTGTTACTTTATCACTATTTTCAGCGCACCTTGATTCAGTAGTTTGTAAAATACATTCAAATAATTTATAAAACAACCTAATATATTTATTACAATAGAGATTTTGAGACAATATAACAAGAGAAGATTTAGATGACATCATTTATCCAAATTGACGGTTACATCTTTACATATCTTTTATGTTTAGTTTGAAAAGCAAGCCATTACATATTCTGAAAATGTATGCATACATTAAAAATATAATTAATTTTTATATTAATTATGTAAAGTTTAGAAATATTATCAAAACACTTATCTGATACTACAGCCGTTCTTCATCTTACATAAAGATGGGACTGTTACATATGCTTGTTAATCGATTCCTGACATCAAGGAGCAATGACAGTACCTGATTTGTTTTAAAACAACAAGTGGCATGCATTTTACAGATTTGACAAACAAATAGACATTCAGTAAGATGTACAATACTCTAACTGAAAATCTGCGTTTTTTGTATTTAAAATCAACCTACTTCTTTGGAAATAAAGACAAATATGTACAGTACATTAAAAATAAAATTCAATCCAAATAGCCCATTATCACAATTGTAAAGCAGAATAACCGAGATCTTTCAGCTTGAAAGGGCTACAAAGAACTATAAATTGACAATTTTAAGTCAGGTGATCGAGTACAGCTCTATGGTTTTCAAATAATAGAAAAGAGAGAGAAGAAGCTTTGTAAAATTAAATAAATAATTTATATTTCAAGAATATAAATAGAAAATGTGAAAAAAGCAGAGATATTGAGAGAGTGAAAATTAAATGTTCCTTTTTATCTGTTCAAACATATATTTTCCTCTCTGTATACACACATGAACTGAATTGACTGGGATCCTATTGGCCTAAACAATTTCCAGACAATATCATTTCTTTTATCTCTTGAATATGTCAACTTAGGCACTCCAGCTACAATACCAGGCATTTGATTGGTACCGTTTTCATTCAGGACAAAACAGCCATCATTGCAAGTTGTTTTTTTTTATTTTTTAAGAAGGTGCGTAAAGAAGAATGAAACAAGATTGTAGTATAAGGGCTTGAGTCATTGCTTACAATTTACCTGTCACGCAATAACTACATAGTGCATTTATAACAAGTAAACTATAAGCACGGATATTTCCTTTGTGATGGCAGTAAGGTGATCGGGGAATATGAAGATGAGCCTATATAGTAAAATTATGTCATTATCGTCTAATTTAAACTGGAGCTTAAATGCTGGCCTGATTGGTAAGGGGGTAGGGGTGGATCCATATCCCTTCTCCCTACCCGCAAAAAAGCGTATACACTCAAACTACAGTCATTTGTCGCATGAAATTTGATCATCGTATTCTTCTTGCGCACATTTATTGTGTATTATACACACCTTCAGCAAACATACTTTGATATGGTGTCCTTTCGAGGACGGTTAAAGGTACTTTTACATTTTAGGGAACCCCCTTTCTACTACCACTTGACCTGTTTCGGCCTTATAATATAGAGCAAGGAACACGAAGCAAATAATATATTGAAGGTCGAAGTCTTTTCTTACTTATTCACCAATCGCTAAATTAAAGACCCTTAGCGTTATACCATAGAACTCCAGTAGAAACATTATGAACTTTTATGTTCAACTTCGAGTCACATGTTCTCGACACTAAATTGATATTGGGGAAAAAAACAATAATCTGAAGGAACAAATCAAACAGAGTAATAAATATACCTCATATTACCCCCACGACACATTCTGATACTACCCTCACTATCATACTATAAACGAGTTTCATAGATAGTATGATAGAGAGGGTCCTATCTCATAACGGATCATGGGTATAATATGTGGCACTTTGTATGAATTTGTTTCCACTTCAGATCATTGTTTGAATCCTCAACATCAAGCTCGCGTCGAGCATCTGTAGCATGTCCTTCGTACCTTTTCGATCCTAGTTTTCAACCGATTTATAAATTATGGAAAGAGTAACATTGATTATTATACAAATTACGAAACAAATATATGCTTGAATGCATAAAACATTGCTAAACTTTTATAAACATATATATATATATATATATATATATATATATATATATATATATATATATATATGTATATATATATCTGTGTATATATATATATATATATATATATATATATATATATATATATATATATATATATATATATATATATATATATATATATATATATATATATATATATATATTCATTCCGTTTATGCATTCTGTACCAAACAAAAATTTTCAGAAAGCGCTATCTTTAAATAGAGGTCGGATCTTTTAAATCCGTTTCAAAATGTTGAGTATTTTATGTCTCAACAATGAATTTGATTGTAATAAAAAAATTAAACAGAGAATATTTTTTTTTGATAGGATCAATATGCCTTCTTTAAAGTTTCCATAATTTTGAGAAAATAGAAAGCATTTTTTAAAATGTTGCCTTAATGGTTATTCACTGAAAATGGGAGAAAACACAACCTTAACACACGGTTAAATTTTTGAATAACAATATTTAAATGATTTCTGCTTTTTTTGCATGAAAGTTTCAAATGCTAGTTATCGATAATCTTATGATACTTGTATTCAATTCTGTCAGCAAGGATTGTATACATTAGGCTGACACAGATTACCCTAAAGCTAATGTCGCTTTAATGGCTATCTAGTGACAAAAACAACTGTTGCCGTAAGGTTGGTTTCGCTGTAACACACACACACACACACACACACACACACACACACACACACACACACACACCGTGGCTTTGATCTCACCCAGTTAAATAAATTCATTGATGCATTTCTAAAAATTTAGATACATTGTATCTATATGTATTCTGGACCATTTAGATTCGAAGTTTTGTTGCACAAATTAAGATAACTGGACCAAGCAGACAAATGGACCAATGATATATTATGCAGCCAAATTGTGTGCTACAGGAAGAGTAAAAGTCTCTTTCTTTATTATAGTTTGTGCTACCTCAACAGTTAAAGTCCTATTCTTCACTGAAATGTGCGTTGTTTACATTAAAAGACAATTCTTCACTGATAAATGTGCTATTTCCAAAGTAAAAGTCACTTTCATCCCCAAAGTGTGCGCTACGGCAACAATATAAGTAAAATTTTACACTAAAATGAGTTATCATAACAGTGAAAACCCTTTTAACACTACATCATGAGATACACAAAACATTGCTGACTGCGAATGTTAGGGACATAGATTGACTTTTGATTAGAGTCCGTTCGATAAGAGTTTGACAAATGGAAGACGCCAATGTTAATGTAATGCTAACAGAATTGTGACAAACAAGAGCAAAAATTGGTTAATCTTGGGCCATTTAAACAGGTGTCATAAAATGATATTTCCAGAATAGTTATTAATACAGGCGGCCAAGAGAGGAATTTTCTGACTTCGATCGAGATACTAAAATATTATGGCAGTCATAGAACGTAATCATCTACTGGCTAAGCTAAACGAGGATGGGTGTCTTCCAATATGGAATCCAAGGATTAAAAATATTCCCGTCGCGAGATTAGCATGTTTATGTGGCTAGCTAGAATTTATCTCCGAGAATAACAAGTATTGCTTAAAAGACGTGTGTCAAAACGTTGAGGACACGAAAGCAAGATATTCAGCTTTACTGTAAAGACGAGTCACAACAGAGCACAAGATTAGTCTCAATCGCATACAATATGCATTGTAATTATTTATTGAATTTTTCGTTTTAAGTTCAAGCCTTAATTTTCTTTTAGTCTGGAAGCTTATGGTTCACATGCATTTTGTCTTGAATGTTTTTTGACTCATGTATTATATGAATTAGTCCCGATTTAGAGGTTTTGTATGTAAATCGAGGCACATGTTGTTTTGTTCTATATTGCTGCTCAGATCTCTGTTACTCCATCCATTAATTTCATATTATATTGTATTGTTCAATCGATTTGGTCACTATCAACGTGGTCTATTATCTCATAGGAAACGATAAGCACAGTACCTAAAGAAGGAGATCAAACACATCTCCCACTTGGTGCCTATATACGCAGTTTTGATTTTGTTTCTTTTTTTTAACCTGAAACCTACATCCGTCAAACAACGTTTTCTGCTATGTGTCCATGAAGATACATTTATAATAGTTGGAACTAGGTTTGTACTAGTACAACACATATAACCATACACGTATAATGTAAGTTACAAAAGTCATAATCTAATTTCCAAGGATAAATATTACTTTCGTGTTATGATCATTATATTAGGAAATGTACATATCCAAATAAAGATCACTGTTTCAGATGAAAATTAGATCATGCAAGAAATGATTAGCCAGAGATGGACTGAATACAGACACATATTCTTAAAATGATTCTGTCAAGGAAACGTATCCTGGTCGTATACTGATGTTCTTAAGTGATGTAGTTTCCGATTGATGGATACTCCCCAAAAAATCACACCGCGCTTTATCTGGCTTTTGTTTACAAACATAATTACCGAATTAATGAGTCAACACAAATGCTGGTCATAGTTATATATTTGATGAAACGAATTGCAATTCCTCACGCACAAATACACGGCTGGGAGGTTTTCGTCCAACAGGTGATGATAGCATCAGTAGGTAACGTGTTGGATGCCTTGAAGAGTGAATCTGAGCTTACATATACTGAACACATCTATATCAGATTGGTTACAAAGGTGCTGGCTGTGAAATTAGTTTCTGAGTTTAGGAAACAGTCGTTTGTCCAATCGCAAAAGTTGATTTTATTCCAGCCGTGAGTGTGACTCCTTGGTTAAATGATGCTATTACTAATGGAAATTATGTCAACGTGTGCATATATACGCTCAAGTGTATCTGTGACACTTGCAGAAAAAAAATTCGCTACGGCTCCGCTTCTTCGTATCTCCTGGGCACATCGACAACGGTTAACGCATATTTATAGCTGCGCAACCGATCACAGTAGCGACTGTGTGAGGACCGTTCAGGTGGTTAAAGTGGTTAGTGTATCCTGAACGCCGCAGGTTCCAATCTTTGCAGAAGCTACGAGAGGTTATTGTTAGCACTGGTCTGCCTGGTGTCAGGAAAATGTTATTGGGTGGGACATGATGTTATATGTCTGCAGCATGATTCCCAGTGTTAGACAGCACTATAAATTATATCACTGAAGACATGGCTGTGATAGGACAGTAATATCTTTAGAGGTTTGAATTGTCTGTACATTGCTTTGAATGTCTATGTAAAAATATTTTATAAAAGCACTTTTGTATTTTCAGAGAAAATTATCCTTTGAATTCAACAATTTGAAGAAATAAAATTTGTAGCCCAAAAATGAAATACTAGACACAATATAAAATGCAACTTAAAAGTACTAGATATTAAAACACGACTAAAACATAATTATCTCAGTTAAAAGATTATATAGTTCTCTACTTGACGTCAGGACACAATTCGCATTTTCTAAAAAGAGCTTACATAATGGAAAATATCCTTCCAGAATGTTCCTAATGTTTCAGAAAAACTTCCATAGCCTCGAGTATATAAAATATACTAAGGTCATTCCAAACATAGACCTAGATAAACATATTTACATAATCTATTAATAATGATCCTGATATTAAACCCACACAGAGAGAAAATATTATATCTGTGTATAATTTGCTTGGACAGAATAAAATGAAAATGTCAATCCGGGTAAAGCAGAAATGAACTCAGTTTTGGACAAGGGGAAGTCCAATATACCATATTATATTACAATATCTTGTGATGAAATTAAAATATTAACAAAACACTAATTAACAAACAATATAAATTAAATATGCATAACAATGGAGTTTGAACAAACATTTGCGCATCTGAAGAAAGAAATTTCCGAACTTACCAAGGATATTAAAAAAGCAATTAGAGTAACTGTACATCATGTGGAAACGCTCACAAGAATATACACAGCTAGTGGTCCAATAAATAAAATAGACAAATGAACTAAAAATATTTTTAATAAAAGCAGGAAGATCAACTGCGGAATCCATGAAAGAGTTTGCCACGGGCGACTGAGGAAGTCAAGGAAGATATGGAAGAAGCTGTTATTGACCTTGCTGAGAATGCAAGAAATGCACTTAGAATACCATACGTGCCTTCCGAATAACAAATCGAAGTTAATGATATTACCTAAATTTGTTATAAAGAAGAATTTTATCAAGCAGCCTTTACAAACCTTTGTCGTTGTCCTTAAGAGGTCTTCCACATGGAAAGAGTATATGATAAAAATGCTATCAAAATCACATGATAAATATATACATATTGAATCACCTAAAATAGTAGTTAAGACACTTATTGTTAAGAAACAAGCTAACAGTATACAGTGAACTCATACTGAATATATTTAAGGGTGATGAAATTAAAGAAGATGATGCGTCATTAAGAGCTTTTATGAAAAGGTCAGACGCATCAAAAAAATAAAACGTATTCATGCACGTGTAGGTGCGATTGGTTCAAATTACCGAAGTTAATAATTTGATACTTTCTGAGAAGACACTGCTGTTGGATGGTGCCAGTAATCGAATGAGGGTCATCTGTGTACCCGTGGAAAGTTCGTACAATTCATAATTAAATTTATTTCTTATTGTAGATAATAATGTCTTATCAGGAAGTAAAGGCAAGTCTTTCTAGAAAAAAACATGCGAAAATACAAAATACAAAAAAAAAAACAATTGTGGGGCCACACTGAAACATTTATGAAAATTAAATGAAAATATGACCGTATCGTTGCCCCTCAGTTAGCTCAACCAAACACAAGAACTCCCTCTGTGATATTAAAATTATCGGAATCAGAGGAGTTACAAATACAAAAGACCAGTGGAATA
Organism: Potamilus streckersoni; assembly: GCA_016746295.1. Lineage (NCBI taxonomy): Eukaryota > Metazoa > Mollusca > Bivalvia > Unionida > Unionidae > Potamilus > Potamilus streckersoni. Next base: position 11,971 of record JAEAOA010000822.1, on the reverse strand, counting down.
TTTCCATTCCTTGCAGTGATTCTTGCATTGTTGACAGCAGCGATTACAGCGGTAGGAACGTCGTCAGCATTAGGGGTAACGGAACTGCATTAAGAATGATTTTGAAAAAGACACCTGATAGCAGTTAGAAAGGACGATTCACTTGATTACCAGTGACCAGTCGTCGAATACCCCCAGACAAAGGCCTTCTGTTAGAATATCATGCCGTTAACCCGTCAATTCACCAATCTTGATATCTTCTGGATGGCAAATCGATTAAACATTTTCGTGAGGCTGTGATTGCAACCTGCATTAATGGAGACAAGCACACGTAAAACTGGCATTCCAGTATATTAATTTCCTTGGCAATATTTAAATAATTTTAAAGGATAGTTATACAAGTTTAATAACTCATATTTCTAATTTAATCCAGCGCTTTGTTGTTGTTCATGTCTGCCATCTCACAATCTGTAATCCATACGAATGTACTGTATATATTGTATAATATAAGATAATATGCATGTATAGCATATATTTTATTACTATAATAATAGGGGCCCCGAGTGGCCGAGTGGTCAAAAGCGCTGTCCGTTACGGATCACTGCCATCTCACCTCTGTCTGCGTGGGTTCGAGTCTAGGATTCGGCGAATGTGGATATGTGAGAAAGCTTGCCAGTAGCTTCTCGTGGGTCGGTGGTTCTTTCCGGTGATTTCCCGGTTTCTTCCTCCACCATTAATACTGGCCGCCATGTATAGCCTATCGTGTGCTGAAAAATGGCGTTAAGCCCAACAACAACAACAACTATAATAATACTAATAATACTACTACTACTACAACTACTACTACTACTAATAATAATAATAACATTAATAATAATAATAATAATAATAATAATAATAATAATAACAATAATAATACTGATGATGATGATGATAATAATAATAATAATAATAATAATAATAATAATAATAATAATAATAATAATAATAATAATAATTTTCTTCGTATTCTTGTATTGCAAACGAGAAATATTATGCTTTTTCTCAGCTATCTTGCTCCACGGTTGCACCTTCCTTTGTTATCGGACAAGCCACCTTCACGTGTTACTCGTCAGTTTATGCTATGATGAACCTTCATTAATTGCATTAAATGACCGCTCCTTGCCTCTCCACACTACATTGTGCACTAGACTAAACGACCTGGGACTACATTCGTCATTCCACAACTGTTGTTGTTGTTGTTGGGATTAACGCCATTTTTCAGCACACAATAGGCTATTCATGGCGGCCAATATTAATGGTGGAGGAAGAAACCGGGAAATCACCGGAAAGAACCACCGACCCACGAGAAGCTACTGGCAAGCTTTCTCACATATCCACATTCGCCGAATCCTAGACTCGAACCCACGCAGACAGAGGTGAGATGGCAGTGATCCGTAACGGACAGCGCTTTAGACCACTCGGCCACTCAGGGCCCCCATATTCCACAACTGTAAACGGAAGCGAAAAAAGAAGCGTTGTTCAAAGCTGGCCAACGCAGAACAGGAAGAAGAATTCCATTTATCTCCCTTTCGCCTTTCCTGACACAGAAATTTAAAAATTCAGACCTTTAATTTAGACAATCTAATTAAAATTCCAATCGGATCGTCAACATTTGTGTCAACTGTTGAAGAGATACAACTGGGTATTGCATTATTCAATGCCCAATCAGTAGGACCATCGGAAGAGCGCACAGAAATATCTAATTATATCAACGATCAGAACATCGACATCTTTTTCCTGGCAGAAACATGGCTAAGAACATCAGGCGACGAACCCAAGTGCGCGGATCTAACACCCACCGGTTACTACATCAAGTCGTTTCCCTGTTGCTCCCGCGGAGGATTAATTGCTATCATCACAAGGAACACCATGATCAACCGTCTTAACTACATTTCAACTTTTAATTTCGACCACACATCGTTTGAACTAGTCCAATCTGCACTCACACTATAACAAAGGTCAGTCCATTTTTTCTGCCTCTACCGCCCTCCTCCTAGTAGAAAAAAACAAGCTGATAGAATTTCTCTTTTTGGAGCAGTCTTCGAATCTCTTGGAGTATGGAAATTCTATAGGTGGCAACCTAATTATTCTTGGTGACTTCAACGTTCACTATGACAGTCCCGAAACACCATGCACATCGAAACTCCTAGATTCCATTCACGTTTTCAACCTCAAACAGTCAGTTAGCCAACCCACCCATAAACATGGTCACATTTTAGATTGGATTCTTTACAGACCTGATGATAATATCTTCAATCCTCTCTAGTGTCCAAAGAACTTTCATCAGATCACCTCTGCATTATATGCCAACTTGACGTATCAATGCTTAACCGTCCAACTTTATTTGCTACTAAGAGAAACCTCCGTAAAATGCACAGAATCAAACTAATGCACGACATCCAAGCAAACCTAACAACTAGCTTACCTAATACAGCAGAACAACTTTATAACTGCCTGCGCTTATTACTAGACAAACACGCCCCAGCAACCAAGTGCAAAGTAGCAATTCAGAAGTATTCTCCGTGGTAAAGATGTGTTAGGGACCAGATTCACACTGCGAGAAAGAGAACGTCGTACAGCTGAGATATTTGGGCTTTCCACTAGACTCACTGTTCATAAGCAGATTTATGATGCCACTAAGAAGAATATCACAAACATAGTCCATATAGCGAAATTGGACCACTACAGTACTAAGAGCACAGAAAGTTTCAGCTGCAAAGAGCTTTTTGAGATTACTAACAAGCTACTGTCAAGGAACAAATGTACACCACTTCCAGCTACATTCTCTCGAGTCGACCTTCCGGACCTCATTGCAAATTTCTTCCATGACACAGTACAAACCATCAGAGATAAACTTGACAACACAATTTCAGTTGACTCGTCATCACCATACAGTTGTGATACAGACTTTCAGCGGTAACCATTATCAGCATTTGAACCTGTCTCTATACAGTTAGTATGTACAATCGTGATGAAGAGTGCACCAAAGTCATGTGAATTGGATCCGATTACGACGTCACTTCTGCTAGAGTGTTTGGAACCAATATTATCTTCACTAGCTGATGTTATTAATACGTCTCTCTCATCTGGGGAATTCCCATCATTTTACAAAGCTGCCATTGTAAAAACTCTGCTGCAGAAACCAACACTTGACCATAATGATCTAAAGAACTACCACCCAGTTTCTAATCTCCCATTCATGTCAAAAATCTTAGAAAAAATTGTTCTATCCCAAATTGTATCTCATCTAAATTCAAACAATCTTTTAGCAATGTACAGTCTGCATATCGTCCTTGTCACAGTACTGAAACCGCTCTTCTGAAAGTAGTCAACCACCATATCTCTGCTTTGGATGACGGATAGACTACAGTCCTTACTCTCATGGACTTCTCTGCAGCATTTGACACTATAAACCATGATATATTACTTCACCGTCTCCAGCAGGAATTTGGCATTCACGATACGGCCTTACTATGGTTCAAGTCCTACTTGGTCAACGAGACACAAATTGTGTCTGCAAATGAAAATTACTCCAGCCCAGTTGATCTATGCTGTGGTGTTCCACAGGGGTCTGTTCTTGGACCTGTTCTCTTCATTCTTTAAACACAGACACTCATAGATCATCATCCGGTGTCTCACCACTTGTATGCTGATGACACTCAAATTTACAAATCTAGCCATCCAGCGGAAGTTAAAGCTACCATCCAAGACATATAGAGGTACATTTCTGATGTGAAAGCATGGATGACATGTAACAAGCTGCAGATGAATGATGATAGAACTGAAACCATCCTGATTACAAAACAAACACTTTCTCTTTCATATCCTTTACCTCGGACAATAAATATTAGCAACACCAACATTCAATTCAAGCAGTCAGTACGAAACCTCGGTGTCACTCTTGACAGTACTCTCTCATTGCATCAACATGTCATGAACATGTGCCGGGCTGCATATCTTTAGCTGAGACGCATCAGCTCCATTCGCAAGTATCTGTCAGGTGATGACACAAAACACTTGTGTGTTCCTTAGTATTTTCAAGACTGAACTATTGTAATTCAGTTCTGTATGGTTCATCTCAATATCTACTTCAGAAATTTCAAAAACTTCAAAACACTGCAGCTCGGGTCATCCTTAGAGTACTACGATCAGAGTATACCTCTCCGCTGCTCTGTAACCTACACTGGCTATCCATACGATCCAAAATTAAACACAAAATTTGTTGTCTGTGCTACGTTTCACTGACGGGCTCCAATCCAACGTACCTATCTGACCTCACCCATGTGTATACATCTGCAAGATGCTTACGCTCCTCTTCTGACACTCGTATTCTCAATATTCCCACTATGAAGTTGAAATCATATGGACAACATTCTTTTGCATACCAGAGCCCAGCAACGTGGAACGAATTGCCCACTGCACTTAGACACAAAGACACGGTGATCTCGTTTAAGAGCGCCCTTAAAACCCATCTAATAGTGTATTCTTTTTAATGTATCCCTTCTGCTTCTAATTTAGTGGTATTTGTCTTTAATTTTGTAATCATTTCATTATATATGGTTTGTTTTTTTCATATTCTTTTTAAGAGTTGTCAACTGTTGTAAAGCGCTTAGAGCTTCTAAATATTAGGCGCTATATAAAGTCCTCGTTATTATTATTATTATTATTATTATTATTATTTATTATTATTATTATTATTATTATTATTATTATTATTATTATTATTATTATTATTATTATTATTATTATTATTATTATTATTATTATTATTATTATTAACATGATCTTGTGCATTACTCTAATCATGATTATATTTTACACTTAACTCCGCATTACCCTTTTCCATCGCTCAAGAAATGTCAAGATATTTAGAACCTCAGCACAAATTTGCACTGGATTGAGATCTTGGTATATGCTTGTAATTTAGTCCTGCAGCTCTCTGGATACGTGGTACATGTTTACAATGTAGTCCGCACCTCAATGGTTACATGATATATGTGTTATGTTTCGGCTAGTTAAAGTAACACAAGTGAAATGAGTGAAGACACCAGGCTTTGTAAATTTAACAAAACTATTTTTTGTCCTAGAAAACACGGTTAAAAAGGTAAAAATATGAAATAGAACATACATTTGTCCTTGAAATGTGACAAATATACAAGTCCTTTCAATAAACATTTGAAGCTAGTCTGAATCTCAGTTCCATTTCAAGATGGTGGATGATGACGCCAGGGGAAGTTTTTACACCAAACTCAAGAATTTTCGCTTTGAATTACAATTTGTACTGTTTTTTTTTTCTCCCAATTTATAATTAATTTCACCATATGCTAATGTCCAAAACCAGTTGTGTGGTTCTCTGGGAAAATAATTATTATTTAACAAGTAGTTGAAGTACATTTATTATATATAACAATGTACATCTTGCTCTACAGATGTACAAATTATCAACTCTTTCTAGCACTAGAAAAGAATGCCTTCCTTCGACTTTACAAGGTTTTAAAATATCACTCTCTGACTGACCACTATTTCACATGTAACTGAGTATTTAAACTGAATGAATGCGACATTTCATGTAAGGATAAGTAATTTGATTGAATGTGCGACATTGGAATACTCGTCATATGACCTTGAAATTTCATAGCTCATCATAGGTAGTAATTGTTTGCAACGACAATCAACCAGGTAAGATCAACTGTTTATTACCTAGCCCTTTAGCATATGGGTCTAATATTTCCTGGAGTGTTTGGCGGATTTGTTTATAGCAACTAAACATTACGCTGTTTATAGCAACTAAACATTACGCATGGAAATCAAATGTGTTCTGAACTTGGGTGTGAAAATACTAGATTATTTGCAGCCGTCATTTTAAAACAGACATTTTGTAAGTATGAATCTTTTTATATATTTTATGTCACCAATACATAAGTTTATTTGACTAAGGAAAGGTAAAATACAGTTTCATATTACGTGTCACACATTGCGGGCAATCCAACCAGGTCAATTTAAGGTCATTATAATTTCAAATTGGATCCATATGATTTATGAAATTGTCATGCTTTTGGACTTTATTTTGATGCACTTACCATTTTATGTGCTTTAGTAATGTAAGTAGGACAATTCTTAAAGGTGTGTCAGTAAATAATTCAGTATACTTCTGGAGACTATTTCAGCGTAGTAGCTTGAAATTTATCTAAATAGGTTGCCTTTATAAGAGAGAAAACACAAAGGCTGATTCAAACATGGAATACTCACCTATTGAAATGGAATTATATTTCACATGTACATACTCTCCAGTATTGATACCAATATATTGCATTTGACAATAATAAATGACATAGTCGAGATCAGATCTGGCATTGATCTTTTAACAGTATTCACATATCAAAATCAGCCCAGAAGTAAACTCAAAAAGTGTCGCCATTTGCTCTACCTTGACAAATATGCCCATTCTCCATCTACAGAAAAGAATATGACTCCTTTTTGGTCGGTGTCTGATCTACATATTTAAGATCACGACATTATTGGATGTTTTTAAGAAGAGTGTGAATCAATCTATAGTTTCTAGTGTACGATATTTGTTATTGAGTATTTGCTCCCTCTCTAGTAGTATTTGTTTTCCATTTCAGTTCTTCCTGTCCTTGAACATGGGTTTTGGATTATCCAAAGATAAGAAAGGTAACAAAACAAAGAGACTGTAAGCTTTCACTCTATGTGCTTTACTCTTTGCAAGATAAACCTTGGCCCACTGGCACTGGTCACCATTGTCCATTCTTTTAAAATTTCATCTCTTGTTTCCACATAAACATTATATACAAACGCGTGCATTGCTAAACTAGATGTTGATATATTACATAAATTTAAATAAAACTGTTGGATTGACAAAGTGGTTATAAATAGTTTGTTTCAAGATGAATTTAATTTAGGTTACCATTCATTTTATACTGTATACACATGACTAATCCAATGCTATCAACAATTTAATATTATGTGTAAAAATGAAATCCGATTGAGAATACAATTAGTATATAGTAAATATATTTTCTCAAAAATTTCTTTATACCGTTGGAACAAAATGTTCAACCATGAACCAATGGAAAATGTTCCTAAATTTATCGTTCTCGCAAACAAAAAGTTTACCCTCTTTGTGGACTACTACTACTACTACTACTACTACTACTACTACAACTACTACTACTACTATTTCTACTACACCCATTTCAAGCTTCATAATTATAATAATTACTCTGAAAAATGTTTTGTAATCGTCCTGCAAATGTTACGGAGAAAGTGATATTAAAACTGACGTCCTGATGCAAATGCTTTCTCCTACAGCGATGAAAAGACCGCAAGGTCTGGGCTTATTTCCATGCATGTTAGACATTTCATTAATGGGTATTTTAAAATATTCTGGATTTATAAATGTAACACACACACTCATACTCACACACACACACACACACATACACACACACACCGTCAGGTTGAATTGTAAGCCGAAATTGTTGGCAACAAGTATTACAAAGCTGTACATTATCGCACCGCTTCCACCAGGATATTTCTCTTGTAATATTCAAGGGGAATAATAATATCTCATAACAGCGATGAACGTAAAAGGTCAATATTTCCCATTTGTCCGAGAACCTCAATGCAATAGTCTTTGCCCGCTGGGGTGTTCTTCTTAAACGTGCTAAATTTGCAAATAATTTTCCTCTAATTTACTACAACCACACACTCTTGAGAGTTTAATTACACATTTCCATGTTTATTTCTTGCTTCACTTTTGTAATGTTTCTCAGTTATCATTTGTAAATCGCCAAACGATATTTCATAACGCTCACGTTTAAGGGCTAGTGGTTCTAAATCACTTCCCATAGCTAATTTATACAAACACCATAATATTAAACTCTCAATAATTAACTTTATGAGTGTTCTTGATATATATATATATATATATATATATATATATATATATATATATATATATATATATATATATATATATATATATATATATATATACATCATATGTGTCAGATTATGTGTAGAAAAAACTCATATGAAAATCGGCATTTTCTGGATCTACGCATGTATAAAGCTTGTGCTTTCAATTTCGAACCATGCAGTCTGGTTCTCATTTCATTAATGAGTGTTCCAGATCCAAGTCGTTAAAATTACTGAAATTTCAGCAATATATCTTTTATTATCAACCTGTCCTGCCCAGACAAACCCACCTACACACTACTTTATTTTTCCCAATTTCGAGACTGGTTCTCATTTTTCCATATCATTTGTACCGGAATCCTTAAAATATGATTCATAACCTAATATAAAGAGCTCCATCTGACATAATCAAACACTTGGCATTAGAATAACTGAGAATTTCGTCATTTACAATATTAGGAATTATCCACTTCTCGCAATTAATCCATAATATAATAAACTTGTACAAACGGTATATTATGACGACTGTTCTTAGTAATATGACGTCAGCTCCTAGTAATTTGGCAATTATTCTGTTTGAGAACTATTTCCCATCACCGGCTCGACAGAATCAAAGAACTAATCACTAAAATCTAACAAAGATATAAACTAAATCCACAAATCACTCATTACCCGAATACTACACAATAAATAAATAAATAAATAAATAAATAAATAAATAAATAAATAAATAAATATATATATATATATATATATATATATATATATATATAAATATATATATATATATATATATATATATATATATATATATATATATATATATATATATATATATATATATATAAAGCTTTTATCTTCTTCAGACCATGTTAGCTCACATTGCATCATCACACCTACATCTACATCACACCAAATACATTGTGATCCAGAGACGAAAGACCACGCATCTAAGTAATCGTAATTTAAAATTTCACTTTAATTAAGTATTTCGGGATACTACGGTAGTTATTTTATGGAAATTTTCTAATTATTCTACTACGATACTGTTTACTACAGCAATTAGATTACAAGAACTAACACAGTATACTAACGTACTTATGCTGACTTCAGCTAAATTGTAATTCTACTATTCTAGCAAAACAAAAGCTCAACAATATACATTTGTAAACCAATATAAATTATTCTGTAAAATACGCTTTAGCTCGCATATTCATATCATATCTTACTCAAAACAGATTTATATTTTTTCTACATTGCACAGTAAGAGAATAAAATATTTCATTCGAAAAATAAGTTGCAATACTGATATGGTAAAAAAAAAAATTGCTGTTGAACAAAAGCTGTTTAAACATACTTATAATTTTACAAAATTATTTGGTCACTGTGTAATCCATGTTATGTAAAAGGTATTCATTCGTTGAATATTAAATACGAAATTTCTAACTGTATCATATATTTCATTATATTATCTTTTAATAACTGCAGATGAAAAAGGAAAAAAAGCTTTGGGTAAAGGACTGATGGGGGCTGCAAAGTTAGCAGCAAAAGCAGGTACAAGTGAGATCGGTGATCTAGTTGATACAGAAAATCTTGGAGAGGGAGGAGAATTGCTGGAAGGAGCAGCCAAGTTTGCCGCTAAAACTGCCGTTAAGACTGCCGTTAAAGCTGCAGAGAAACAACTTCAAGATAAGGATGAAAAGAAGTCTGATCATGATAAGGAGGGGAAGGACAACAAGGACAACATTAAAGCGGCCACAAAAGTGGCCACAAAGATAACATCTATGGCAATAGATGCAGCGACTGATTAGGCAACCAAAGTACACCTGCAAAAGGTTTCGAACGAGATCTTTTTGGATCGAAATGAACAATTATACACTCGCAACACATAATAAATATATCCTTTTGTTCCTTGAAGTTTATTGTTTTAGGCGTCACTAATGTACAAAATTTTTTGCAATTTATTGTACGCTTTGTAGAGAGAGAATGTGTTACGAGTTAAAAAGGATAGGATAAAGATTTTTTAAATGAGGGAAGGACGATTCGTTTGTAATTGAGAGTAATCTTTTCTATCGGATTGTTTACCTCTGCGATGACATAGTGGAGTTTAGCTTATGGTAAATACATAAAATCACTATCCAGTGTATTGTACATACATGTTGTTTTAATGTACTCCAGTGTCATACATTTTATCTGCGACAGTTTGTTTATCAAATTATCTTTCACACATAAGATTAGGAATACGTGATTAATGTTTATTTAATAATCAATTTCCATGGAGCATAGCATAAGACTAGAGGATTATATATAAATATAGATGTTCATTTTTAGGCATTTCCCATCTTAAGCATTATGTTCATAAATGTTCATAAATCGTTCTTATTATGATATTTTTCATAGTGGAGACGACAAGAATATTATTGTCACGAAATGGCGATTTTTCATTTTAAATGATTTCAGATGTCAATGCTGGAAAGTAAGAAAATGAATGGGCAAACAAAATCTAAAATTGTATGGACTTTATTGTATCAAGTAAATTAAATTACACACGCACACACACACACACATATATATATATATATATATATATATATATATATATATATATATATATATATATATATATATAAAAATATATATATATATATATATATATATATATATATATATATATATATATATATATATATATATATATATATATATATATATAGTTTAATGCAAACAATACTTTCATACAGGTCAGATATATTAAATTCTTAAATTCGTATTATATGGAGTTTAGAACCCAGGTCCACGAGAAAATGGCACCCATTCGCCTTGCCTGCACGCACCAGGCCATATACCGTCAAGACTAAGCACGCATCACCAAATAATGATGGCACTGAGTCAGTGGTATATAAGCTCGTGCGTCGCAGACACACTCGCATGACGACCTAGTAAATAATTCTCATATATATATATATATATATATATATATATATATATATATATATATATATATATATATATATATATATATACACATATATATATATATATATATATATATATATATATATATATATATATATATATATATATATATATATATATATATATATACAGTCGTTCCAGATTCCTATGACAGAAATCAATGTATATAGGATTTTTGTATCATTAAGTATTATAAATATATACCAGACAGAAAAGACAGTGCTATCCTTGGATTCTGTAGTAGAATCTTGATAATAGTGGGCAGAAATAATAGTTTAATACAAACAATACTATCATACAGGTTAGAGAAATTAAATTCGTACTGTACGGAGTTTCGAACTCAGGTCTGCGAGTAAATGGCACCAATTTGCCTTGCCATCACGCACCAGCGCATATACCGTCACGACTAAGCACGAATCACCAAAAAATGTCCCCCTGCTGGTCCTGGGTTGTAGAATTGGCCCGCAGTGCCTCGGTACGTGTCGCAAAAGGCGACTAAGTAGAGGCAACATGTTTGCCGTGGGTTGCGACCCGTAACGGGAGGAGGAAAGGATCCTGGTAGTTGCAACACACTACTTTGGCCTCTACTTCTCTTAAGACGGGTGGTTGAGATGGGCCCGGTCTCGACAAATCGGCTGGTTACGCCGAACCCTAGGAAGTCTTTATTAACTCTCTCACCTCCTTTTACTTTATTCTTGTATTCTTGTATTCTTTATTCTTGTATCTCGCTTGATACCACCGATGCCCATATATTCTATTCCTATATCTTTCCCTTTCTTAAATCTTAGAAGACTTCCTAGAAGGCGGTGGCTTAACGGGTCAAACAGGGGGTAATTTTACTGACCTTTGAAATGGGCGACTTCAGGGTCAACTAAAGGTAATTTTACCAACTATGCATCGTATATGTGTATCCCTGGCACTTGAAAAGTGTCTCCTTGTTGGGCTCCTTGGTGGGTGGGGAGCACGGGTGCTGAAATTTTCAAACTGCCATCATGGAGAATTCCAAAAAGACACCGAAACGAACCAAAAAATGTTG
>JAEAOA010000821.1:265000-308246 GCA_016746295.1 Potamilus streckersoni | reverse complement strand
GTTGAAAATCCGACTAATCCAGTCTATATGCAATGTCAAAATGATTTACTAACTAGAATTAATTTTACACTCACCGATCAGTCAAATAATTTGATTGATCTACGTGGTGAAGTATTATCGATTAGTCTGTTTGTGAAAAGCTAACAAATAATTTGTATTAATCAGCAGCAGGGAGGGTGAAATGACAACATATTTGTAGACGTAGATGGCAGCAATTTGAGGGTGGTTATGACAATGTATTTGCGACAAAATCGCTAAGGCTCCATTTGTAAAATGGGGTCTTTATTTTTTTTTTGGTTAAAATATGAGATTTCGTAGGAAGGTTCCATTTGGCATTCTGAGGCTTTAATCGATTTTGTCGCAAAAATTTGTAGGGTTCACCCTCCCTGACGTAGATGGCAGCAATTTGAGGGTGGTTATGACAATGTATTTGCGACAAAATCGCTAAGGCTCCATTTGTAAAATGGAGTCTTTAATTTTTTTTTGGTTAAAATATGAGATTTCGTAGGAAGGCTCCATTTGGCATTCTGAGGCTTTAATCGATTTTGTCGCAAAAATTTGTAGGGTTCACCCTCCCTGCTGCTTATGACCATTTTGTGATCGTTCAAGATGAACCCATTTACAACTGAAAGTGTATCTATAATTCCAATGGTCGATTATCTTTGACCGCTTGACTCTTTCCAGGTCAACCTTCAATTATGACCTGTTTCAGCATGTTAAGCGAGAGATTGAATTTCTTCCTTCTTTCGATCAAATACAGGTAATGCTGATAACACCATCTGAACCTGCATATCTATACCGCCAAATAGGATATGGTTTGTATCACGTAAGACCGCGCCAGTGCATCTGCTACGGGTATGTTCTTACCTTGGTAATGTTTTGCAGGCCAGGTGTCATAGTCGGATTGAGGCAGCCTATAGGGGTTCTTCCATTATAGAGACCTGTGGAAGGTGTCAGTTTGATCGTGTACCTTCCTCGCGTATACATATTGATGGATCCGTTTGCATCCGAACAGTATAGCGAACATTTCTTTCTCTATCTGAGCGTAATTAATTTCAGTCATGGTCAAGGATTTTGATGCATAAGCCACGGGCATCAACTTGCAAAGTCCGTGGTTTCTTAGCGTCAAAATAGGACAAAACAGGTCCCGGGCTTATAGAAATTATGTCTTTTACATTTTAAAAGGAGTCTAGTTGATTATGTCTTTTACCTTTTAAAAGGAGTCTAGTTGAAGAGAATGCCATGAAAACTATACGTCTTTCCATAACATTTGTCTTAATGGGCTGGTGACCTCTGCCAAATCTGGGGCAAATTTGTAAAAAGTAGTTAACCATGCCAAGAATGTTTTCTAATTCCGCGCTGTCACGAGAGTTTTTTTTTTTTCTTTTTTTTTTTTTTGTTTTTTTTTGGACAGCTGCTACTTTGGCAGGAACGGGTTTGAGATTTTCTGCTGACAGAATGTGCCTAATGTACTGTACTTCTGTGACTCCTACTTCAAGTTTTTCATCACTTAGCCGGATTCCTTTTTCTAAGGAACTTTTGAGAATATTCTTCAGAGTTTTGTGTGCGTCCAAAAACTAGTAGATGCATCCAAGTTGGTGTAGTATTTTTCACTTGAAAATTGGGGTAGGATATCATCTAATGTGCGCATAGAGTAACGGGGACGTAAAATTGCCATGTTAAGGTCTTGTGGGTCGAGACATACCCTTGGTTTACCCGTTGTTTTTTGACGACAACCATATAATTTATCCAATATTTTTGTGATTACTGCAATAATTTCAATGTCTCTAAATTGTTCGCATGTAAGTGTAAGGTATTGCACACATACTGTAATTTTAGGTGCAGCATTACATTAGGTCTTGAAAATATTTTTTGTTATTCATAGTGATGTTTGAGTATCATTTCATTTTCAGCCTTATGTGCTGAGTATGCAAATGAGTTTGAATGTTTATAATCTGCTGTTGCTAGTATTAACTGCTGTTGTAGTATATTGATGACCTTTGAGGAGGAAATTATAACATTTTACCTAAAGATGTGCGTGAAAGCAAATTTGCGTTGAAGGTAATAAGGAGAGAGAGAGAGAGAGAGTGAGAGAGAGAGAGAGAGAGAGAGAGAGAGAGAGAGAGAGAGAGAGAGAGAGAGAGAGAGGAGAGAGAGAGAGAGAGAGAGAGAGAGAGAGAGAGAGAGAGAGAGAGAGAGAGAGAGAGAGAGAGAGAGAGAGAGAGAGAGAGAGAGAGAAACATAATATAACTGTAAAATCAAGGGCAATGACGACATGGAAAGTGGAAATGAGGTTACAGTGAAATGGACACAGACATGGAAAAGAAAATTAATACAATAAACATAGAGACAGACAGTGGAAGCAATGAAAAAACTGAAATGGCAAATGTTGGTGGAACGATCTCCCTAAAAATTTCACTAATATATGAACGTATAATAATTAATAAAGTATCATAATTAAACATAAAGAAAGGATGCGGCAACCTGTGGTGGAAGAAATGGAGGGAACGAACTTCCGAATAGCGTCAATTAACACAAATGGAATGGATAGGCAAATACATTGGATTTAAGTAGAGACAATAAATATGACGTAATTTTGATACAAGAAACCCATAACTACTTGTCAAAAAGTATTAATGACATCGATATAAGACAATCTAAACGCAATTGTCATTTTAAGTGATTATAAACATGATGACATATGGAGGCGGGTTTTGCAACAATAATTATAAATAGGAAGAATATGAATTGGGAACGAATTAATGAAAGGGATTTCCTTACCAGTAGAATGTTAGATATAGTGATAGAAAAACTCCATATTATAAACATACTTATAAGTACAAAAAGTAGCAATTTATTGAGAATGTTTATAAATACTTTTAGACGGAAATTCATTGGAAGATTTAATAAGGGGGGTGATTTAAATTGAGTTGGAAACGAAATAGACAGAAGAGGGAATTCGAGGTGATATTATTTTTAAGAAAGGATTGGAAAATTTAATTAACAGACATCAATTGACATATATAGGATTAGTAGAGGAAAATGAGGGTTTTGGCTCACCACCCCTCCCACACCTCCTCCCCACCCCCGCCAAACCCCTCATTTCCCTATACTACTACTATGTAGACAGATATTTTGTAACCAGACAAAACAACAGGTGTTGGAATGCGATAAGCTCTGTCAACAGAAGTGATGAATTTGTTAGAACAGCGTATGTGTGGAATATGATTATTCTAAAGACGGCAAATAGATTTTACCACAAATTTTTTATCAGATAACAGGATGAAAATTAAACTGTACATTAGATCGTTTCAGTTAACAAGGCGGAAATTAAACTAGCATTAGAATGAAAATGATATTATTTTAGTTATATTATATCTTAAGTTTAGATAAAATTTTATGTTACTCATATTTTTTGTGATATTTTTTTTCATACTTGCTAACCCTCATTGGTAGAATATCTGTTAACATATTGTCAATAATACGAAATTCACGTAATAAATCATCCATATTATATTTAACTCCTCGTAGGTAAGACCAGATCTGATCAAGTAGTTTCTTGTAAGTTTTAATTGATGTTAAACAACCGTGCTTCTTTATCAAAAGTCTTGGTTCTACTTTTTTACACACCGCTGTCAGTGAAACACCAATACCAGATATAATTAACAAAAATGGATTTAATGATACCCCACTTGAAATTATACCAGAACTGGTCATTAGCAAGGGTAGATATGATATTACTCGAAGGATCTTGTTGTAGTATTTGTAACATTTTTTAACACACCAAAGTTTTTTATGATAATATTTATAGTATTGTATTAGTGCGTCCCACATCCTGTTCTGGAATATCTTTTGAAATGTGATTAAAATCAACTATACTTCTTTTCATTATAATATTTGTTTACATAGTTATGATAAATCAGCTACAAATTCCAAACACCACCGATAAGGACCTACAAAATTTTTATCAGTTGGTTCAAGTGTACATTCCTCCTCAGAATTTTTGTTTAATATTACAGATAATATTCCAAATATGTCATCATCTAAATAACGCCATGAATATGTGGTAAATATTTTAAACTTTACACTGCTAAACACTGACAATCTATACACACCGGTAACTTCTGCAATATATTTGATAGATTTGTTTTGTGATGTCCATCCACTATAACCAGATGCAACAGTATACACAATATTTTTAATCTGTTTGTGAGGAATTTTAACCATGCTCGTTTTCTCAACAATATTAGGAATTCCACTAATAATATCATTGAGTTTTGTGTTAATATCATTGAGTTTTGTGTTAATATTAGCGAGTGTAATGTTAACATTTGATGGATTTCCAAAAAAATCATCTCTAATTTTGTTTATGTTTCTGCGAAAACTTAAAATTGTGTTCACGTGACTGGTAAAATCAGCTTTGAGCGCTGTGATTTCATTATTAATTGAAGCGTCCCAATCATTGACGTATTTTTTAGTGACAGCATCCCCATCCTCAGTTGGGTTTCCAAGATCTGTAATCTTCTTTTGTGTCATAACAATATTCGTACTTGGATTTCGTACAACTACATCTGACAGTTTTACGTTACTCGTCTTTAATCGTCCTTCTTTGTCCTGGAAAATGACGAATTCATCTGGATCTACGCTGGTAAGATTTAGTAAATTATTGATTTCATTTTTGAGCTGATCAAGAGTTGCATATTTGGATAAGTCACCTTGGTAACCTTTTGTGGATAAATCTTATAGTGTTCCAAATTTTGTATAGTAGCTCATTGTTTACTGTCCTAGATAAAATTATCAACACTAGTTTAATATTATATAAAATGGCAAAATCGTCGATACTAAACTTTGATACAGAGAGACTAGTGAAGCACAAACATAACAATGAACTTCCTGATTGTCATTATCTTATTGTTGGGCGAACTGGATCGGGGAAAACAAATTTGCTTATGAATTTGCTTCTTGGTGATAATTTTAACAACGACAGAGTTTATATTTACACAATCAATCCACAGCAAGATAAGTATAAGTTATTAAGCGAATATAATAACAAGCTTCGTGATGATCTTAAAGCTGGTGAAGATTTTTTTTATAATTAGGCAGCCAGAAGATCTTATTCCAGTCAATCAACTTGATGCAGATGAACATAAGATAGTAGTTTTTGACGATATTCCTCTAAATAACATGGAGATAAATAAAATAAGATCATATTTCTCACTGTCATGTAACAAACAGTGTAATTCTGTTTATCTCGCTCAAGGATTTTATAATGTTGATAGATTTATTCGGCGAAATACGGGTTGTTTTATATTATTTCCAGGACTGGATAATGTTGACGTTAGAAATATTGCAAGCGAACAATGCGGTGGCGTGACAAAAGATAAGTTTATTGAACTTTACCGTAATGCTACAAAAGATAAATTTAACTTTTTCTTGTTTGATAAACTTACAAATGATCCAACTAAAATGTTTCGCTGTTGTATTAACATTTACTTACAGTAAAGCGTTTCAATTTTATAAAATTTATAATTATAATAATGGACAAACGAGCAAGATACAGACAACACATAGAAGATCTAAAAAAACTTGCTCAATCTCAGGCATCACTTAAGCAAAAAGTACAAGAAGCTCGACGTGGGCAAGTAACTGCTACAGAAGCAACAGCTACAATTTTCAAGCCGGTTACTGAAGCACTATTAGGTAAACAACCTGAAACTAAACCACTATCAGAAGAAGAACTTAAACAACTGCAGGAAAAAGGTTTGGTTGGAATTGTTAGAGAACAACAAGAAGCAGCTGCTGCAAAACTTGTTACTAGATCTGATGAAGAAAAAAGAAAACTGATTGAGGCACTTACAGCAAATATAGCTGATTCTGCGGCTAGACATGCTGAAACAGATCGATTGATAAACAATCCGCTGGAACTTGAGCGAAGATTAGCAGAGTTAACAACGCAAGGAATAGCAAATACTATAAAAAATTTATCAGGAGACAAAAAAGATATCAGAGAGGAGCAACAAAGAGTCGGTGATCTTACTGTAAAGTTTATGGAAGTTGGAGATCATAGATTTTATTTTACAAAAAGAGCAAATGATGAGATAAAAGGTAGTTAATATGATAATTTTTTAAACAAAGAAAATATAAGTGATATTGAAAATATAAACAGGTGGACTGATGCAGAATATCAAGCATTAGTCGATAAATTAGATGTAATATTAAGAGACGGAGCTGCTGCTAAAGATGAAATAAACACGGTTACAGAAATTGATGATATGCTTCCTCTTTATGATAGAATGAGAAACGGTGTCATTGCTCTCACGTTTAAAAAAACAGCAGAAAATAGAAGGCAAAACCTTTTGGTAGTGGGTGGAGTTTTAGAAGGAAATTTTTTACTTTTGATAAATCTCGTATACAAAAAAGTAGAGTAAGAACAGGAACTGGTGTAAAGGTATTTACATCAACTACTGAAATGATAGGTAGATTAATGTTATTAATATCATCAAAGGAAGCTGGGAATGTTAGTGTTGAACTTGATAATGAAATCATTGACATACTTGATCATCTAAGATCGAGTGAATTATTAACATCTGACGAATATGAAACTTTACACCGCGACTTAATTTTGTAAAATGATATAATATTAAAGGAATGCAAACAACATTATTACTAAACTCTAGTGAGTCTGCGATAAATAGCACAAATTTTTCAGTAAATTATATTCCACCTATCCAACTAGATCCTACAAAACAATATGAAATTGGATTAATTTTTGTACTTGCTGGAATGCTATGCCTAACGTGAAAAATGATGTTAACGATGAAATGTATTTTACTATGATTACAACATCTCCAATATCTACAACAAAAAAATAAAAATTCCGCAAGGAGCTTATAATATTACTGATCTAAACAAGACAATCAAAGAGCTCATCACAAAAGCTGACGGTGTGGCTGATAATTTTGAATTAGCAGCAAATTATAACACATTGCGAACCAGGATAACTTTGAAAAATATAGCAATCAATCTTGAACCAAGAGAAAGAAGTATTGCACAACTGTTAGGATTTACTGAAAAAACTTACACTGCACTTGATCAGCCTATTACATATGACAGTGAACTGCCAGCAAATATAACAGAAGTAAATACAATATTAATAAATTGTTCTATTGCTTTTGGTTCTTATACATCAAAAGGTAGCAAAGGTCAAACGATTTACAGTTTCTCACCAGAAGTCCCTCCAGGTTCTCTCATGCAAATAACTCCACGACATATTATATATTATCCTTTAAACGTTGAAGGTCAAATATCAAGTATAATAATGCAGTTGACAGATCAATCAGGAAAACAGTTACATGTAATAATGAAGTTGTAACTTATTATTTACATCTACGCGAGCAAAAGTAAAAATTATGCAACATCAAATATAATGAAACAAAGAAAAAAAGTTTATCGAAGAAAAATAGTAGGAGGATTTTTTGGAAATATATTCACTAAAGTTTTTGAAAATATTCCGGGTATAGCACGTAAAGTTGCACCAATTGCTATTGATGCTGGTAAAGCTTTTGCAACTGGGGCTGCATCTGCCGCTGGGACTGCGGTGGGACAAAAAATAGCTGATAAAATAAAAGGTGATCCACCGACTGCATCTGAAATAAAACAAGCTATCTCAGAAATCGCTCCAACAAAAGAAACTCAGCAAGCTATGATAACAACAACAAAAAAATTATTATCACCAAAGGGCGAGCAGATCATACAAAAATTAATATCTAAAGTTACAGTGCCGCAATAAAATTTTATATAATCTAATAAAATAAAATGCCTGCTAAAAATTATCTCGAGTTAACAGAAACTTATGACATCGACAATGATGTGACAGAATTCGAGTTTGTTGAGTATCTTGATGAAAATTCTAACGAACCAAATAAAGCTGGTATTAGAACCTTTAACACCAGAGATGAAGATGTATTTCTACTGCCACATAAGGCTATGTTAGAAGTTCGTGGTCAGATTATGACAGTAGCCAATCCACCTGCTGCAATTGCAGTTGGAACAGAAGTAGCCCTTATAAATAACGGCTGGTGTTTATTCAAAAGTGGTAGATATCAACTAGCCAATCAAACTATAGAAGATATTTCGAGTCATCTACAAGTTGCAAGTACAATTTTAAATATTGTTTCGTTTTCCGACGATTACTCAAGATCAACTGCAACTAACATGATGTGGTTTAAAGGTACTGGACGGGGTATAGCTGAATCAACCGAATTTTTAAAGAGAGGCGCTATAGTACATGGAGCTAATGCTGATGAAAATGCTGTAATTGTGAGAAATTTTCTCATTGCTAATTCTGCTGCACTAGATATTGTCGCACCAGATGCAGCTGCTAATGCAAACGCTACAAGAGTTTCTCTTACAGCAGCTTTTAATAATCTAAATATAACGCCACCAGGAGCAGCTGCAGACGGTACTGCAATGTTAAATTTGCTTCTTAACACACTTGACGTGAGAAATCCACGTTATAACGAAGGCTTTGCTAGGCGAAGAAAACTTGCAGCAGGATCACGTCAAATTACAATGATGCTTCCGCTAAGTATGATTTTCGGCTTTTGTCGCGATTATGATAAAATATTTCGCGGAGTAAAACATACTCTTATTTTAGATCGAGCAGACCAAAACGATTGCTTGTTTAGATCTGGAGGGGTTGATGTACAGTTTATCATAAACAAACTCGCTTTGTGGATTTCACGTATAACACCATCAATCACTAAAATGTCAGAATTAAATAGTACGCTTGATAAACATACAAACAGAATTTACTTTAAGCAGCATTAGATATATCAGACAGCGGTTCCAAATACTACTGACTACACATGGAGGGTCACAACAACATCAAGCGAACAACTGCCGAGAAATATCTTTGTCGTATTTCAACAAAAAACCCGACGAGGTAACCAACAACAAAATAATGCAATATTTGATCACTCTAATGTCAGACGAATATACGCTAGATTAAATTCAAAGCAAAATCCAGAACGAGCTATCGAGTGCAATTTTGCTGATGATGCTAATAAAAATATTTCTCGACCGTACATGTACCTGCTTGACGCAATACAAAAATATCAAGATGTTGAAGATGGAACTCAAATATCAGCAGAGGAATTTCGTACGCTTTATCCTATATTTCATTTTGATGTTAGTAAACATAGCGAACGAGCTGTAGACAGCACAGCGGATATTGAAATTACCTGGACACTTGGGGCGGCTCCAGTGGATCTGTTGTACGTATACGCATTAGTGATTAGTGATAGATTTATCACGGTAGATTCTATTGGAGGTAAAATGACAGTTCAAGTTTAATCTACAGTTGTTATATAAAATGGCAAGTTATATTGTAAAAGAAGTATACTTAACCGATGGCCAAGTTAAAAATTAGCAGCTGCTATTGCAAAGCGAGAACAGGTATCATTAAAAATCAATCCTAATATTTCTGATGGTGTTTTAACAAAAATAATGCTAACAAGAAATCAAGTAAAAAAGTATGATCGTAAAAAAACTTTTGTTTTAAATTTGAGAGCTACACAAATGACAGCGCTGGCAAAAGAAGGTGGTTTTCTTGGTCCAGCATTATCAGTATTAGCTAGCACAATAATACCTAAACTTTTGCCGGTGTTGGGAACATTAGGACTAGCAGCAGCGTCTGGAGCAATATCTGGCGCAACGAAGAAAGCAGTCGAAGGTAATAGTATCATTCGTGGAAGTGGAATAAAAAAATTGTAAATTTTATGTAAATGATATATTATAATGCCACAAAAGAAAAAGAACTCGCCAACATCAAAATCGCCAACAAAAAAAAGAAAATAATAAAAGCAAAATCGCCAACACCAAAATGCAAATGCATATGCAATCAACCAAAACAAGGAGGATTTATTCCGATCGCTCCACTTTTGGCGGGACTAGCGGGAAGTCTGCTGCCAAATCTTTTAGGAATCGGACGTGGTCTAACATTATCGGGAACGCGACCACCCCGTTGAGTAATTTTGATATCATTGATAAGTTAAAAGCGGTTCCTGGATTTCACGGAGTTTATTCTAAAGATGAACTCGCAGCAATAAAATCACCATCAGCTGTAAGTTCGTGTGTTATTAATATACAAGATTTTAATGACGGATCCGGCACGCATTGGGTAGCAGTTTATAATAATAATAATTATTTTGACACGTTTGGACTTCCTCCAAGCGATGTAATAAAAAAGTATATGAACACAAAATTTAACAAGATATATTATTCATCAAATCAACTCCAACCTGTTGGAACATCTGCTTGCGGATATTATTGTATTATGTTTATCCAACAGATGAGCAGAAATCTTAACTTTTTAAAATTTATTTTACAGTTTGACAAGCATCCTTCTCACGCTAATGATGAGATCGCAATAAATTTTATCTAAACTTAAAAATAGAATAATGTCAACATACTGTCTCAAGTGTAGAACTAAAACAGAAAATATTAATGAAACAACAGAAAAAACAAAAAACAACAGGATAATATTAAAAAGTATTTGTGCAATCTGTGGAAAAAGAAAAAATACATTTTTAAAGAAAACGTCCCCAGCGATAGTATCTCCAGCGACATCCCCAGTGATAGTATCTCGAGCGACGTCGCTAGGATCTGGTTATCCTGATATTATTTTAGTCGACGATTAAAAATATAGAATGATATGCAACTGTGATTCTGACAGAGATTAGTGTCTTGAGCAAAATAAAATTGTTGCATACTGTCAATGTTGTAACAACAGAGAAATAATAGGGTCAGGTATAGATATACATAAAATTATTGGAAAATTACCAAAACCAAAAGGCGGATGGACATTGCCAGGCCATAAATATACTGGTCCGTGAAATCCACTAGATCAACAACTAGATGAAAACGACAATCCATTGCCAGGCCAAGAGCCTTATAATCAAGTGGATGCAATAGCGATGCGTCATGATATCTGTTATCGTGATCATGAAAACTCGAAAGCAGATTGTGATAAATTAATGTTAGACGAATTACGTGATATGAAGCCAACAAATCTACGAGAACGTTTTGATAGAAAATTTGTTCAGGGAATGATTGGAGCAAAATATAAACTTGGACTTGGAAAAAAGTATACGATGATCTTGCACTCGAGCTGCACAGACCTAAAAAAAAGTTTCCACGACGTAAAGTTGTCGCTAATGGTGTAGATGATATCTGGGCAATATATTTGGTGGATGTATCTAATCTGGCTCAGTTTAACGTTGGCGCTGATGGCGCTCCAAAAAGGTATTTGTTTAATGTTATAGAATTTTTTAGCAAATACGCTTTCAGTGTACCTGTTTCGGATAAGACAGGGACTTCAATGATTGATGCGCTAAAACAAATAATAATGAGTACAGAAAGAAAACCAAATAAAATCTGGACTGATCACGGATCCGAGTTCTTTAACAAAAAGTTTGAACAGTTTCTAGAACAAAATAATATTTAAAAAAATACGTTACAGGAAACGAAGGTAAAAGCGTTGTTGTCGAGAGATTTAATCGCACGCTAAACGAAAAATTACACAAACATATGACAGCTAAAAACAGCAACAGGTACATCGATGACCTTTCTCAAATCGTAGGTGAATATAATAACACGAAACATCGAACCATCAAAATGACACCTAAAAAAGCTATCAAAAATCCAATATTAGCAAATGAAAACATGTACCGCAGACATAAATTTAAGGTTGGTGATAAAGTTAGAATTTCTTTGATGAAAAAGGTATTTGCAAAAGGATTTACTACAAACTGGAGCGAAGAAGTATTTGTGGTTGATAAGGTACTTTTAACAGTACCTGTAACGTACGTTTTAAAAGATCTGGCAGGGGAACCGATCGTAGGTAGTTTTTATGAACAAGAACTACAGAAAACTGAGCAGGATGTTTTTGTTATCAAGAAAGTGATTAGAAGAAAAGGAAATAAAAGTTTAGTCAAATGGCGTGGGTATAGCGATAAATTTAACAGTTGGATCCCAACTAAGCAGATTATGATATAATGCCATTATAAATAAACTCATACTTTTGTTTGACAGATTTACATTTTACTGGTTTACATAATGATATTAGATACTGCTTACGATCGTTAGAGATCGTCATTAGATTAAAAATTTTAACGAATATGAAATCGAATTTGATATTTTTCTGTCGGCCTGGAATCTTGATATTTAAGAAAGGTTTGATTAGCTGCCAAAACAGTTGTTGTTCGGCAACGGTAAAATTAAATTTTATTATTTGTTTAGCAATGTGATACTTGACATTATACCGTTTAGTTGTTGATCTGATGTAATTTGATCTGTCAGCAACAGTGACTATTTCACCATCATCATCAGATTCATTGTTATACAAAATATCATCTTCATTATAACCAATAGATTTGTCTATAAAATCTTTGGAAAATGTGACCTTATCGCTGGTGACTTTGTCGCTAGTATCTTCTTCGTAGAGTTCAGCAAGTCGTTTCATCAAGTCCATTATTATAATATATTTTTATCTAATTTATTATTATAAGATGACTGATGAGATGAAATATCACCAAAAAGTTAATATAGTAAATTATAACGAACTAGCCGAAGCGGTAAGAAAATGTTTGTTGGGTTATAGTGTTGATGTTATTGTAATGCAAGGTGATTCTCATAAAATATTACTAACAGAAGCAGAAAAGAATAAAATTAATGAAAGTGCAGTAACGACGCTAAAATTTGATCACGATGATATCATAGCATTTGCTCATCATTGCTTGACTAAAACCGAATTACAAAATATCATCATATCTAAAACCAATCCTAGCATCGTATTCTCTTGAAAAAGCTGATTTTGTTACTCCATCGGCTATAAATTTTATTGTTCTGGAATTTATCTTATAATATTTCGCCGCAGCTGTAATCGATTTAAATTCAATCTCCTCATCCGTTTCGAGGTTTTTTGAAATAACAGGTTTTATTGGGCATCTAAAATTAATACCATTACTATTTTTTCCTTTTCTCACATTTTCCTGTTGCGTCACTATCTCCAGATTTTCCAATCGATTATCAGTTTGTATATTATTGATGTGATTGATAACCAGACCATTGGGTATAGATCCGTTGAACACCTCGTAAACAAACCTATGACCATTATAACTAACAAAATCTGTTAGTGTTCCTCTAACAGTTACCCTGATATATCCCATATTGTTCATAGTACCAAGAACTTTTTTAGTTTTTCTGTTTCTTATAATACCACGATCGTTAGCCTCGTATAAATCAAAGACTGGATGCGGCTGAAACTCATCTTGTAAGGATAAATTTTCAATATTGTCATCAGTGACTTTACCGTTATAATGATATACACGCTGTCCCTCTGGAATATCATCGCAGAACAACGTGCAAATAAAATCTTTTCTAAACATTGCAATCCTCTCGGCATTATCTCCCTTTACACTAATATTATAACCCGCTGACGTTAATTTGCCAACAGGTATTCTAGTTTTGATGTTAATAACCGAACCTAATACATTTCCAGCGTATAAGTTATACTTTGGGTGAATTTGATATGCTTCTTGCTCACGTGCACTTGTCAGATTTACTGTCATTATATTATAGGTAATATTTTTTTATCTTCAATTGATTTTTAGCGCATGCGCAGTGTGAGATAAAGTTATACTTTGGGTGAATTTGATAAATCTCTTGCTCACGTGCGTTTGTCAGATTTACTGTCATTATATTATAGGCGATTTTTTTTATCTCTAATTGATTTTTAGCGCATGCGCAGTGTGAGGTAAAGTTATACTTTGGGTGAACTTGATGTTTCTTGCTCACATGTGTTTGTTAGATTTGCTGTCATTATATTATAGGAGATTTTTTTATCTTCAATTGATTTTTAGCGCATGCGCAGTGTGAAAAAATTATCAATTAGATATTACATTATAATATAAAAATCTTAAAATTACGTGATATAGCTAAGAAAAGCCTTATGGGAGAACCTAAAAAAATAGCGACTGCTTTTGCAGGTTTTGATAATAGTTATCAGTTTGATAATCAAAATGTTTTAGTAAATTTCAATGCAACGAATCTTTACCACCTACTACAGACAACTGTAAAACGTGAGCTCGAAAAACACAAAAGTATTAGATTTTTTGTGCAATATCATGTTATATTTTCAAAGTTAGTTATAACGGAAGAATTAACTAACAAGGAAATTGCAGAACCTTATATTAACGCAAAATCAAGACGTGCTTTGCTTGGGACTGATCTGTTATCACTATCTGATGAAATACACCAAGAAATTTGGAAAAAAATAGAGGAATTTAGTCAATTAGGTTCGGGTTGGAAGTTTGAAATGATCAAAGGAATATTGTTTCACACGATGAAATATAACGTATTACGAGGTAGTTCATACATCGACCTGCCACCAAAATAAAAAGTAAAAGATGTTGTATAAACATCAAAAACGTAGATAACAAGTGTTTCCAATGGGCTGTTCTTTCCGCACTATTTCCAGCAGAAAAGAACGCTACTCGTGTTGAAAAATATATCTGTCACGTGTCTAGATTAAATTTTAAAGATATTAACTTTCCTGTGGCAGAAAATCAAATACCAAAATTTGAAAAGCAAAATAATGTTTCAATTAACGTTTTCGGACTAGATGAAAAAGAGGATGTATACCAGAGATATATTTTAGAAAAAGCTTCACAATCGACCTTAAATTTACTGTACTACAAAAATCATTACGTTTGGATTAAAAACTTTAACGGACTAGTTGGTAAACAGTACAGTAAAAATAGGAACAAAAAGTTCTTTTGTTACCGCTGCTTGCATGGTTGTACTAACAATGAAACATTACAAAAGCATTTGCAGTACTGTAGTGATGTGCAAAGAATAACAATGCCATCTAAAAGAGATAGTGTGTTACAGTTTGTCCATCATAATCACAAACTAAAAATTCCTTTCGTTATATATGCTGATTTTGAGTGTTTACTTCAACCTGTACTTGGAGTAGAAAATAATCCTAATCAATCGAGTACAAGAAAAGTTCAAAATCATGTTCCGTGTGGAGTAGCGTACAAGGTAGTTTGTTGTACTGATTCTAGATTATCTAAACCAATCAAATTATATCGTGGTAAAATCCAGCTATCTGGCTTCTCAAGCAGTTGATTAATGAAGTTGATAATATTACTTATCGTTTGAAAAAAGTAACGCCAATGTTAAAATTAACACCTCAACAAGAATCCGATCACGAGCAAGCAGAAATTTGTTATATTTGTGAAAAAGCTTTTGACAATGACAAAAAAGTACATGACCATTGCCATTTCACCGGACAGTACCGTGGAGCGGCTCATAATCAGTGTAATTTAAAATTTCATACTCCAGATTTTATTCCGGTTATTCTACACAATTTTCGAGGATATGATAGCCATATTATAGTAGAAGCTTTTGGTGATCCTGATATAAAATCTCGTCTTAAACTCGATAACGTCATCAAATGCATCCCAAATAATTTTGAAAAGTACATGTCAGTTACGCTAGGTAAATTGCGTTTTATTGACAGCCTGAAGTTTATGGCAGCCTCGTTAGATGAGTTAGTGAAAGGTTGTAGTAAATTTGATAACCTAAGAGACTGTTTTGGAGATAAATTTAATCTACTAGCTAAAAAAGGAGTTTTTCCAGACGAATACCTCGACGATTGGAGTAAATTTGATGAAACATCTTTACCTGGCAAAGATAAATTTTACTCACGACTTAAATA
Organism: Potamilus streckersoni; assembly: GCA_016746295.1. Classification (NCBI taxonomy): domain Eukaryota; kingdom Metazoa; phylum Mollusca; class Bivalvia; order Unionida; family Unionidae; genus Potamilus; species Potamilus streckersoni. The sequence goes on along the minus strand of JAEAOA010000821.1, from coordinate 292,462 downwards.
TGAAAATATAACTGATGATGAGTACAGGTATGCACAAGATATCTGGAAAGAGTTTGATTGTGAGACTTTTGGTGATTATCATGATTTGTATTTGAAAACTGACGTGTTATTATTAGCAGATGTTTTTGAAAGTTTTCGAGAAGTGAGTTATAATAATTATGGACTAGATCCTTGCTGGTATTATTCTGCCCCTGGGTTGTCATGGGATGCTCTGCTAAAGTTTAGTAAGGTAAGGATAGAATTACTGACTGACGTTGATATGTTCAATTTTATTGAAAAAGGTATCAGAGGCGGTATTAGTGTGATAACAAAAAAATATACTGAAGCAAACAACAAATATTTGAAACAGTATAACTCTGAGCTCCCTTCGAAATATTTAGTTTATCTAGTTTGCAATAACCTTTACGGTGGTTCGATGGCAGAACCAATGCCTATTGTTTGATTTCATTGGATCACGGCTGATCGATTGCTATCGGAGACAGAAAAAAAGATACCCGACAATGTTTCCTATTTCGTTGAAGTTGATCTTGATTATCCAAATTCGCTACACAAATTACATAACGATTACCCTTTCTGTGCGGAATCGATGGTAATAGATTATAGTTTGTTATCAAAAGAACAACAAGCGTTAGCATCACCAAGGCAACATTCCATGGTCAAGAAACTAGTACCAAATTTACTTGATAAGAAAAATTACGTTTTGCATTACAAAGTTTTAAAACAAGCAGTCGATGCTGGTCTTGTGTTGAGAAAAATTCATCGTGTACTAAAATTTAATCAGTCGCCGTGGATGAGAGGTTATATTAACTCAAACACTTCAAGAAGAGCTGCAGCGAAAACAGAGTTTGAAAAAAAACTTCTTTAAACTGATGAACAATTCCGTTTTAGATAAGACGATGAAGAATATTAGGAAACTTGTATATATTGAAATAGTTAATGATGTCAATCGCAGAAACAAACTTGTGTCAGACGATGATTTTGTGAGCATGAAAATATTTAATGAAAATCTTATTGCAATACAAAGAAAAAAAAACAAATCTAAAACTAAACAAGCCGATCTATGTTGGAGCTGCAGTGTTAGATTTATCAAAGTGGCTGATGTACGATTTTCATTACACTTTAGTTAAAAATCAGTGGCCGGCTAGTAGATTATTGTTTACTGATACTGATTCGCTCGTATATGAAATCGAATGTGAGGACATCTATCAGGACATGTACAATAATCGACATCTGTTTGATCTTTCCGATTATCCATGTGACAGTAAATTTCATGACGACACAAATAAAAAGGTTATTGGTAAGTTTAAAGATGAAATGAACTCAAGCGCTATCAAATACTTTATCGGATTACGCAGCAAAATGTATGCAGTATTGTTAGATAATAATAAAATAACGAAAAAAGCAAAAGGTCTGCCTCGTGATTTTGTTAAAAAGTTTATGAAATTTGATGACTACAGGTATGCACTTGATGGTGGTGTTAGTTTTATGAGAGCTATGGCAATTCGAGCGAAAAATCATAAACTCGAAACAGATGTTATTATCAAACGTGGATTGTATAATTTTGATGACAAACGCTATTGTGAAAATGGGGTAGATACATTTGCCCTTGGGTATTTTCATTGTGACTAAAATTTTATCTAAACTTATAAAATAATGTTTGAAAATTTGGCAATGACAAATAGCTATAATAGTAACATCAAATATCTAATGATGGACGGTAAACAATTGACAGTTGAATTTAATAATGAAACATCAGGTATATGTTTTAATGGAACACGTGACAAGATAAAACTTTCGCTCATCAGATCTGATAACAGCGTGTATTTCAATTATTTCGAACAATTGTATCAAAAGTTGCTAGCGGAATTTAAAAACTTTCACAGCCCCATTAGCCAACAAAACTATACTAAACTCACAATTGATCTCGATCGGTCAAAGGTATATTTTATCAACAAAAAATATCCTCTAAACAAACCAGAAATGAAAGATTTGTTTGAGTCCCATCGCTGTGTGAGCGGTAAAGTAAAATTTAGTATCTATAGTCGTGATAGTGAAGTATTTTTAATATCAACAGTTGAAACATTAATCATTGGTAATGAGATATAAAATAATATCATTTTCATTCTAATACGTAGTTTAATTTTCGCCTTGTTAACTGAAACGTTCTAATGCACATTTTAATTTTCATCCTGTTATCTGATAAAAAAAAACTTGTGGTAAAACCTATTTGCCGTCTTTAGAATAATCGTATTCCACGCATGCGCTGTTCTAACAAATTCGTCACTTCTGTATGATACAGTTTATCGCATTCCAATACCTGTTGTTTTGTCTGGTTACAAAATATCTGTCTTCATAGTAGTAGTAGAGGGAAATGAGGGTTTGGCCGGGGTGGGGGAGGAGGTGTGGGAGGGGGTGGTGAGCCAAAACTCTCATTTCCTTCTACTACTATAGGACATTAAACATGTAAAGAAAGGAATTTACTATTGAATATATAAAAGAAAATGCTAGTAGATTGGATACATTTTATGGCACTACCGATGAGAAAGGAATATATAAAAAGCGAGTAGTACGGGAGTCTAATTCTCCAACCATAACTTAATAAACATAAACACAGCTTTTTAAAAAGTGACCCGACTGTGTCAAAATTTAATACTACACTGGAGAGACAAAAATTTACCTGGAAGTCATCTTTAAAGGTATTTTAGATTAACGTATGATTCATATGGATTGTCACTCAGTGGAAAGAAATGTAGAGAACATTTAGTAAAATTATGTTCTATGTCCAGATTTGATCGTACATTATTGATAAAATGTCAGACTCATGTAGTTAAATGTGCCAAGAAAGATGAGTTCTTTGAGAGATTCCAGGTCAACGTGAAGTATGTGGTGCTATGTTAAGGCCAATTTAGTCAGTAGTAGAAATCTGAATTAGGACATAATGGAAGATACTGAAGAAGAAACACTTAAGTCAAAATGTGAACTATCTGACAAAAGAATTTAAAACAGTGTTACTCCAAATGAACACATGAGGATACACACTTGAGAAAAACCATTTAAATGTGAAGTATGTAAAAAAATGTTTTGTGAAAGTGCACATTTGAACCAGCACACGATGAAACATACTAGAGAAAAAACATTTGAATGTAAAGTATGTTGTAAAAGGTTTGGTGTCATTGGACATTTGAATCGGCACGTGAGGATACATACTGGAGAAAAACCATTCATGTGTGAAGTATGTAATAAAACATTTAATGACAGTGGACATTTGAATCAGCACATGAGGATACATACTGGAGAAAAACCATTTAAATGTGAAGTATGTAGTAAAAGTTTTGGTGCCAGTGGAAATTTGAATCAACACATGAGGATACATACTGGAGAAAGACCATTTGAATGTGAAGTATGTAGTAAAAGTTTTGGTGCCAGTGGAAATTTGAACCAGCACTTGAGGGTACATACTGGAGAAAAACCATTTAAATGTGAAGTGTGTAATAGAAGGTTTAGTGGGAGTGGATCTTTGAATCTTCACATCAGGGTACATACCGGAGAAAAGCCATTTAAGTGTGAAGTGTGTAATAGAAGGTTTAGTGGGAGTGGACAATTGACTTTGCATACGATGATACATACTAGAGAAAAACCATGTAAATGTGACAAATGTAATAAAAGGTTTCGTTTGAAGGGACATTTGATTAGGCACATGAGGGTACATACAGGAGAAAAACCATTTCAATGTGAAGTATGCCCTAAAAGGTTTAGTCTGAGAGGAGATTTGAAACGGCACATGACGATACATACTGGGAAGAAACCATTTAAGTGTGAATTCTGTAATAAAAGTTTTAGTGGGAGTGGTGAATTGAATCGGCACATGAGGATACATACTGGAGAGAAGCCATTTAAATGTGAAGTTTGTAATAAAATGTTTCGTTTTCGTGGAGATTTGAATCAGCACATGATGATACATACTGGAGAAAAACCATTTAATTGTGAAGTATGCAATAAAAGGTTTGGTGCCAGTGGATCATTGAATCAGCACAAGAGGGTACATACTGGAGAAAAACCATTTAAATGTGGAGTGTGTATTAAAAGGTTTAGTGACCGTGCACGTCTGAATCAACACATGAGGGTACACACTGGAGAAAAACCATTTAAATGTGAAGTGTGTAATAGGAGGTTTAGTGGGAGTGGATCGTTGAGTTTGCACACAAGGATACATACTGGAGAAACACCATTTAAATGTGAAGTGTGTATGAAAAGGTTTAGTTTAAATGGAAATTTGATTAGACACATGAGGGTACATACAGGAGAGAAACCATTTAAGTGTGAAGTATGCAGTAAAATGTTTGGTTTAAGTGGAGATTTGAAGCGTCACATGAGAATACATACTGGAGAAAAACCATATAATAGATTTAGTCAGGGTGGAGAATTGAAACTGCATTCCAGGATACATACTGGAGAAGAACCATTTAAATGTGATGTATGTAATGAAATGTTTAGTCAGAATGAAAATCTGCAGATACACATGAGGTTACATACTGTGGAAGAAAAGATTTAACCATAAAGATTGGAATGAAATATATAGTAATAGTGATAGTTGAAAGAGACACAAGAGGATACATTAGTGCCATAGTTTTACACATCAGGTACAACAATACACCTGGGGTACAAAAATAACACCTGAGGGAATATAACCTTAGATTTAACACCAGAGCTATATGACACCACTGACATAGTCAAGTGTATTGTAAGATTAAAGATGAACATGTGATTTATCCTTTTTTTTATTAAAATGCTTGCTTTGTTGTTTATTGGAGGATAATGGACATACGATGTATATAATGGAGAAAAGCCATTTAAATGTGAAATGTGTTAAAAAAAAAGTTTGGTAGGAAATGACCTTTGAATAGTCACATGTGACTGGAGAAAAATTCAGCAATGGGGTATGTAATAAAAGGTTTAGTGACAGTGAATATTTGACTTTGCAGATGAAATAAAAAAAAAACATAATTGTGTAGTTTGTAATAAAATGTTTAGCTGGGGTTGACACCTATTGATATACATGAGGACTCATACTGAGGACACATACTGGAGAGAAAACTTCTTCCAATAATGTGGAACATACACATTATGTGAGCTATTTAGATCTGGTGTAAGGTACAAGTGCGGCTAAAAACAGTTTAAAAACATTTCTGGTTCAGAGCTAAGAAATCCTTTATCTGAAAGCAAATTAAAATTAACTGTGATGTGTGCAGTAACAGTGGAAGCCTTTATGAGCAAAACAGATTACATAAATAGCATAGTTGTACACTTGAGATACAAAATGTCACTTTTGGTATAAAAATGACACATGGGGTATATAGGAAATTTAACAATGGCCCATACTTTTAACATGAGTGCTATGGGTAGTGTCGAAGGGATGGTAATATTAGAAATGAACATGTATTTTGCCCATTTTATCTATTTTGGTTTGTTTTATTGTTTATTGGTATATAGTGCCATTTTTCAGTTTATTTTAGACTTTGTACAATGGCCAAAATAGCTATTCAACAAAGAACATGAAAGTAAACCTTATAAGAAATGTCGACCTGCATGAAGCTACTGCCATGGTTTTTCAAAAGACTTTAGCCAAATCATTTGGCAATTACGAAAACATTTAAGCAAAACATTAGATAATATCCAGCCGTTATGGTAGAAGCAGAAGTGAAGCAGAAGATTAAACTTCACCTTTTGCTAGGATAGCAAAAACGACTTAACCCAGTGATTTGTTTTAGAGGTACAGTGACTAAAAACACTTTTTTTAGATGTCACCTCATCTTAGCCAGGTTTATTTCAGCATTGTAGGGAAAGGTATTCCTAAAGCCATCAGTAGTTAGACCTATTTTTGATAACAATTACGTTGACCACAGGGCTTGTATCGTACAATTAACCTGTCATACATGTACTATATAGTAACTACAAGAGAGGACAATTCTCTCCTATCCTTGTTGACTTATTTAAAAATAAAATGCTGATATTTCAAGCTAAGCTTTTTGAAGCTTAATAAATTTGGTACCCATATTTAGCTCAGGCATACCTTTAAGGAATGCCAGACCATTTTCTCCCACTGCCGCTCTACATCGCCCTGATCATGCTCTTAATGTGCAAGAAAACCCAGCTGAATGGAATACTGTCTTTTCATTGGTTAAAAGAAAATGAAGCCCTGCATTATTGTATAAGTTATTTTCAGTTGGCCAATGAAAAAGCAGTATTCCATTCAGGGCATTGTTCTTGCATATTAAGCTGGTTTGGTCCTGGACATTTGCAGCCGTAGTGTGCGAAGATGATACTGACAAACTCTTGCACATTCACAGGCATGTGTTTTGATAGCTGATTGACCATGAACCCATTGCTGAATAAGTTAGCAATTATCATAACCCTAGACCAACAAGTTTGTCTCTGCCTTGTCAGAAAAAAAAAAACAACAGAAAAAGGCTGGTTTATCAAGGCCCAGTTTCTGCATCGTGTATTAGATCTTTTGCTAATATAAACTTACAAACATGTGTTTCGAAAATTTAACGATAGTATATAATTAGCAATTTGTGTTTTAAGACCAGAATCAGTGTTTTAAGACCAGAATCAGTGATCTGGATATTTTAACTGCCTTTTGTACATTACTTTATTATATAATTATTTTGAAACTTAAGTGAATCAGTGACGGGGAAATAATAGCCGACATCGCTATATCTTGGAAATAGAACTAACTGTGCATTAGATTGTTTTTGTAAATCATTGGGGAAATATATTCAGAAAAATATACAGTTCATAGAAAGCAAAGCCTAGGTATTATGTTATTTAAGATTCAACTTTAAATGCAATTATGTAAGTCAAACAATGCTATGTTGTGGAGAAATTTGAGAGAAGCGTTGTAAGATCAATGTTGTTTTCTGACTTGACTCGTATTTGTGAAAATACAGAAAAAATAAGCGAAGGAAATCAATGCCTAAAATTACTACAAGTACGTAGACAAATATTTAAACTATAAGTTTGCAATTCTATCAATGGACTGTTCTAATGAAGCTATATAAAGTGAGTGATAATATTAAGAAAACCCCTCCCAAAAATAGATCCACTCAAGCTTGTGTTGATCCAGCTAAAAAGAAGGGATTAGTATAAATACCTACTAGAAAGGAGCCATTTCTGTAATTTTATGCATTTTAATGTATTACATATGAATAGTTATGGTAATGTTTTATCTGCAACAATAAAATGACAACAAATAGTATGATCTAAAGACATGTGCATTTGCCCACATGTACATGGTACAGAGGTTGTTTTGTTTCAAACTAGTTTAGAAATCTGCCATTACCGTGAAAGTTTAGAAAGGTTTTTTTTTTTAAAGAAAGTTTAAAGACTTGATTTTATGGTAGTAGATTAATCATTTTTATTAACTTGCAATTACAATCTTTATATACCATGGAATTAAACCTAAAGCTACAAATGAGCCAGATATATCTTTACACAAAAGGTTTAGTTAAAATATCTCCATAATGATGCCTCCCTTTTATTAACTGATGAGATATTAGTCATTTATGTGACTTCCTTATTTCTCTGTAATGATGTCTCCCTTTTATTAACTGATGAGATATTAGTCATTTGTGTGACATTCTTGTTTCTCTATAATGATGTCTCCCTTTTATTAACTGATGAGATATTAGTCATTTATGTTACTTCCTTATTCGTCTGTAATGATGTCGCACTTTTATTAACTGATGAGATATTAGTCATTTGTGTGACTTCCTTTTTTCTCTGTAATGATGTTTCCCTTTTATTAACTGATGAGATATTAGTCATTTGTGTGACTTCCTTATTTCTCTGTAATGATGTCTCCCTTTTATTAACTGATGAGATATTATTTATTGATGTGACTTCCTTATTTCTCTGTAATGATGTTTCCCTTTTATTAACTGATATTAGTCATTTATGTGTCTTCCTTATTTCTCTGTAATGATGTCTCCCTTTTATTAACTGATGAGATATTAGTCATTTATGTGACTTCCTTATTTCTTTGTAATGATGTCTCGCTTTTTTTAACTGATGAGTTATTAGTCATTTATGTGTCTTCCTTATTTCTCTGTAATGATGTCTCCCTTTTATTAACTGATGAGATATTAGTCATTTATGTGACTTCCTTATTTCTCTGTTATGATGTCTCTCTTTTATTAACTGATGAGATATTAGTCATTTATATGACTTCCTTATTTCTCTGTAATGATGTCTCCCTTTTATTAACTGATGAAATATTAGTCATTTGTTTTACTTCCTTATCTGTCTCTGTAATACTGTTTGTTACATGTTTAAATGTGTCCATGGTGAATATGAAATATGCACTTTGTCTTCAATACTATTATGAGTCTAATTGTTTGCTTCTAATATTTATTTATTCATTATGAATGTTTTCTTGCAATTAATATACCAGTATGAGACTATATACTACTTTACTTAAGTATTGTCTTGACCGTTTCATCACTTTTAGCTTAAATTACTGGTTTTTTTTCCCACAAACATGGATAAATATGTTATTATCTCAAAACTATATGACTATTGCAGGAGAACAATTTATTTTACAATGGTAATGATTGAGGTTTTGCTTGTTTGATTTATTATGATGAGAAAACTATGTCTTGTTGTTTAGATGTTTTCCATCATAACCTTCTTCTCATTTCTGGCTATGAGAAGGGATTTATCGCTACTTTTAAGAGAAGCCTTGAATCTTGATCAGAGAGAGAGAGAGAGAGAGAGAGAGAGAGAGAGAGAGAGAGAGAGAGAGAGAAGTTCGACTCTCTTAAAGGTAAAGTGTCACTTATGATGGTGTAGATACGTTTACATCTTTTTGTTGGGAAAGCTTTGTCTACGAGAAGGTACCAAGAATCTATAAGAAATAGACACAACACTCTTCTGAGCTTGAAATCGCACTTTATTGAAATATATATATATATATATATATATATATATATATATATATATATATATATATATATATATATATATATATATATATATTTCAATATATAACTAAAGATACAACATGAAAATTTATTTATGTTGAACTACATACAATATATATTACAATACTTATTAAATAGTTCTTCCACAATCTACTATTTCATTTGTCCATTCATTTTTCTGCATTTTTTAATACAAGTGATTTAATTATTCAAAGAGCCTAAAATTCAATAACTGTAATAAATGTATTTTATTCTATTTAATGTAAGGTAATGACCTGAAAAAGATCTGAGAGGGTTATACTTATTATTTAAAGAATATATATTTATTCTCAATTAAATTATAACATGAAGCTAGTAATTATTTCAAACAAATACTAATGAACATTAAAGCTGTAAAATATTTCATTACATTGTGATTGTGGAAGAAGTAAAGTCAATAATATTACATTATAAATACAATGAACATCAATTTAGTCAAATATCAAATCAGTAAAATATTTCATAGTAGAAAAGAGAACTCACTATTACATTATATTGATAAAATAAAAATAATTCAGAAAGATATTAAAACTTACTATAAAATCTTTAACTTTTAAGAGCGAGTATAAAGCATAATTTTCTTACCTGTAAGAAATAGACACGACACTCTTCTGAGCTTGAAATCGTACTGAGTCTAAAGCAGCTCAGGGCCTTTTTATATCTTGGAAGCTGCTGATCATCAGTATTTTCATTCAAGGTCAGAGAGGTCTGTCTAATGAACTATGCCTATGTTCTGAAAAAGTCACGCGTGTTTCTTGCGTGATAATCAAGAACATCTTTAACCTTATATCAAGTTTTAGAGAGAAAGTGTGTGTGTGTGGTCAGTATTTTTTCTAAGTGAACGACCTTTTGAATCATACATTGTCTATAACCTTCCTAATTGTAAGTGGTAATTCACATTCCGAACTTTTAAACCCATCTAATTTCCTAGACTGATTATCAATTACTTTGTTCCCAGTATCACAACGCAATTAATAAGGTTTTATTGATTGAATTGTGCGACAGTAACGTTATTCGTGGCTTCTATCTGTTGTTGAACTATCAAACTCGGCTATAAATTAGGCTTTTTTCCATTACCAAGTAAAGCTGATAAAATAAGGATAGAGTTTAATCTGAAATCATTTCAACGTTCCATTATGTTCAGGACATGAATTATTGATTGGGCCATGCTTCTCTCACAATCCAAATCAATATTATAGCAATTCCCCCAAATTCGCAGGTTTTTGTCTTTCGATAACTTATAAATTTCAATATATTCTACACAAGTTACTGTTATCGTTTCTTTCTTTTAAAATTGATATCTTGATAATTTTCGCATCATAATAGATTTATTAGACTAATTGGGGATATATGACACTCGTTCCAACATTTTTGGGACATTATACAAATATGATCATTAGGGAGACAAAATTTGTATAATCAATAACATTAAAAACTTGGCTACTGTTAAATCAGAACTATCACTTATAGCAACTTTAGCACAGTTCGGAATCTCATTTTTACATTTAACCCCAAAGTACTTGTCTAAAGTTTTGTCCAAGTGTCTTGATTTAGAATTCGCAGACAATATTTATACGGCAACAATCGAAAATAAAATCAATAACAGTAATCACGTTGGGCTTCACCAGTGTCGCAAATTGCGATTTTGTTTGCATTATTGGCGACAAAATATACCATCTGGCGATATTTTGGCGACAACATTTTTGGCTGATAACAGCAGTATATACAGTATTGGGTTTGGAGTGGAGAAATTCAAAGGCACTGTGACAGGAAACTGCAAAGTTGTATATAAAAATGCACTGTAACCAATTGTTACATAAACAAATCCTTATTTCATATTGATAAACCACCTAGCTACGATGTTGTAGCCTCAACTTGTTTGGTTGTGGGTGAGGACTACTCAATTTATTTCATTACATTTCAAAGACTATGTTCAGAATTTATTTTGTATTAGGCTAAAACAGAGCCGGGTGTGAATCACACCGGGCTGCTCCAGTGAAACACTTAGATCGTGTAAGTACCTTGTCCACAACGTAGGACTAAGGGTACTAATATTAGTACCAATAAACCGCCCTAACAGTGCAATATTATATCATAATCCGCTTATGCTGATATCTGAATCAAACAGCATAAAACAAAATATGCTATCTCACCAACGAAACGAGCAGCATAAGAACACAAATATACCATCTACACCAACGAAAGGGAAGCATAAAATACAAAAATATACTATCTCACCAATGAATCGAGCAACATAAAACTCAAAATATACTATCTTACCAACGAATCGAGCAGCTTAAAGCAGACACACACATACATCAGGAATGGAGTAAATGTTTATAGTTACACTACCCTAGATTGATATGAATTGGCAAATTGAATACTCTCTCTTTTCTAGATATTTGGTTAGCCCTGAAAAGGGCCGTTTTTTTTTTTTTTAACTTCGTAGCCACATGGCTAATGCTACCATATTCTATGGCGGGCACACAAATCGCCGGCTCCAGTCATTCTCCCAATTCACATTTGTGATTGGGAGAGCAGATGGAGGTTGAGTGGCTTCACTCTCCCAGTCTTTTGTCTCTGAGACATTGAAGGCTTCCCTCCTATACCACAACCGTGGATGAATAAGTTTTGGTACTGGTAGTGGCATTCCTGGTGGTTTTGCTGCTGTTTCTGCGCTGCTGAAGGTGTTCTCACGTCATGTTTCACTTCACACTGCATTAAAATGAAGAGATGAGGCAAGATCCTTTCTTCCTTCTCTTTCTTCTTTATTTCCTCCTCCTCTTTCTTAATTCTTTCTTCTATGGCCTCCCTGGACAGCTCATCTAAAATGCGCCTGACATACTCCAGGTACATTTGGAGTTCAAGAAGCTCGGCAATTCTTTCACTAATGTTCGATGATAATTGGTTTACAAAGGTAGCTAAACTGACGTGCGTTTGGCTTTATATTTGTGGAACAGGTACTTGACGAAAAACAACCCTTAACACCGTATATTTGGATTATAGTCGCGTACTGCCTTTGGTATTAGTGCGACTGGTTGTGGCCCCAGGCTGTGCGTATGTCCCTTTAAGAGGGTGCTTTACCCCGAGCTGGGCCTTTCTGGATTCGTGAAGGTCTCCAATCGAATGCACTACATTGCTCTCAATCGCCAGACCCACAAACAGGTCGCCCACCCGGTCGCCATCCTCACTCCACCAAAAGTCACCACGTTTTAGCCTGCCTGACTTTATTTCAGTTAAGCATGTTTTCTGGTCTAATTGTATCAAGTTGTGCTTACGGGATTCCTTATGCCAATGTTATGTTAGCCACCTTTGCAATTTATCAAATGCCTCAGATTTGTGATTTTTGAATATATTAATGTTTGAATTTTGTGTACTTGGCGCACTTATAAGGGCCTAAAATTTCCTTCAATCTGTTGGGTGGATGTCACCCATTATGCTTTAACCACCGCATAATTTGTCTTGGTTGTTTAATTTTGATCGCCTTTCCAAAGAATCATGTTTGTTGAAGGATCTTCAAGATCAAAGTGAAGACTGAGTTATGGTATATTATGCTATAGACAGTTGGCCGCGGTGCCCGGACTGTACCTCTCTAAAGAGCTTGTTCGTGTCCAGGGAGGGAAATTATAGGACAGCAGAGGGCAGGAGGTTTGTCCTGGACTGTCCCTTACCTTTGAAGCGATGCCAACACCTTTTAGGATGTTTTGTGTGGGTGTGGGGTGGGGGTGGAGTTGTGGGACAGGAGGTAGATCTTCCTGGACTGTCCCTTGTTTAAGGTTTAGGCAGCAATTGAACACCCTTAACACCTAATTTTTTTTGCCATGATATGAAACGTGCGGACTTAAAAAGAAGCTCTCACGTTAACTTTTTTTTTACGTTTCTTGACTTACAAACACAGACAGGATTTTTTTGGACAAGACAGAGAAAACAAATGCGGATTAATTTTGTTTCTTTTACTGGCCAAAGAAACGAAGTTTTTATAGGCACAGTTCTATTTTTTCTAAATTTTTAATGTTTTCGCAAATGGAAAGTATATCTTTTCGAGAATATTGGGCAGCCCTGAAAAAGGCTGCTTTTTGTTGATGGAGAGTAATGGCAATCTTTGTTTGTTTGTTTTTACTTTCTAAGATTGAGACCTCGTCTGGCAGCAGGTTTTCCTATACGATAAGGCCTGCTTCTGCGAAAAGAGAAAGAGAATTCTTTGGTGTCTATTCGACAGACCACAAATCCTCTCTCTGGTTCTTGCTGCTGCTGTTTTTCTCTCTGCTATTTCTGAAGCTTGTATTTCTTAGTCCATTCTTCTTGTTCTTTCTTAATTTATTCTCTAAAGGCATTTTCTATGAGGTCTTGGGCTATAGAGAGCATCCTAACATTCTCAATATCTTCAGGCTTAGGCATCAGGTATAGCCTAACACGGTGTTATTGAACGTAAGCTTGGTTGAGTTTAGCTAATCTGGAAGGCATCTTTGTAGGTTGACAGTGAATGATCAGACTGGACTGCGCTTTGGATTATAGTCGCTTACTGCCTGATTCGGCATTCGTGCGACTGTTTGTGGCTCCGAGCTGGGCGTATGTCCCTTTAAGAGGGCGCTTAGCCCCGAGCTGGGCCTTCTGGAACTTTGAAGAGGAAGGACGCGCCTCCCGGAGTCCCCTTGGAAGAACAGAGAAAAAGAAAGAAGACAGACGAGGAAGAACAACGATGGACAAAAGAAAAGAACGTTGGGCCTTCTGGAACTTTATGAAATCTGGTCAAATTATTTCCAGATTTTTTTTTCTACGGGAGTCCTTATGCCAATATTGTGTTAGCCACCTTTGCAATATGTCGAATGCCTGTGATTAGTGATTTTTGAATATATTAATGTTTAATTTTTGTGCACTTGGCGTACTTATAAGGGTCTAAAATTTTCTTCAATCTGTTGGGTGGATGTCACCCATTGTTTGTTTTTTGTTACCACCACATAATTTGTCTTAGTTTTTTAATTTTGACCGCCTTTCCAAAGGATCATGTTTGTTCAAAAGGTCTTCAATGCCAAAGTGAAGACTGAGTTATGGTATATTTTGCTTGTCAGTTGGCCGCGCGTCCATGCACTGTCCCACTACTGCGCTTAATCTTGTCCGGGGATGGGATTATAGGACAGCAGGGGGAAGGAGGTTAGTCCTGGACTGTCCCTTACCTTTGAAGCGATGCTAACACCTTTTCAGGTGTTTTGCGTGTGAGTGTGGGGTGGGGTGGGGGCTTGTGGGACAGTAGGTAGAGCTTCCTAAACTGTCCCTTGTTTTGATGTTTCAGCAACTATTGGATATAATAAATATCTTTTAATAATGGCAATGTTTGAGATTTAAGCAACCACCGTACAGTAATATCTTTTCGTACTGGCAAATGTAAGTTGTAATTCTTTTCATACTAGCAGTTGACTCTGCCTTTGTGGAGGTTATGAAAGTTATATAATTTTCACATGGGATGCCGCATGAAGTGTTGTTTCCCTGTCCGTCCCTCTCCTGCTTGCTGTAGAAATTCTTTGTAGTCTGTTCCTTTTAAAGATGTCTTCTTGTATTTCTTCCAGGTTTATGTTCTTCAATACTATACTTTTTACAACTACTAATAAATTCTTTATATTGAAGTTATTATTAATTTATCCTAAGTTTATTGTTATGGTTATTGTAAATTTTGTATATTAGTAACAATATTGCTTGATTTATTTAGTGATATATATTGTGGCTAGCTTAATTTGTTATTTTATTTTTATTTATTTATTACTATTGTTTTTGTGTTAGCCTTAATGATTTCAGTTTCTGATTGGCTGGTTTGTGTCTGCATTTCAATCATTTCCTAGCCCATTAATGTTTTTCAGTTAGATACAGGGTGTGCCAAAAATTAGGCCAATCAGCTGCGGCCTTATATAATATGCTTATTTAAAGACAGGCTCAGTTTATGTAAAGTGCTTCTATATTTATCCTGGTATGTCAGAAGGACTTTGTATTGTAAGACAAAAAAATGTTGTTTCAATCAGGTATGAAAGGATTCGTGAAGTAGAATAAAGTTTATCCCAATTTACATAAGATTACACTATTATTATATGTATACCTCCACTTTATTTCGTTCTCTTATGACAATAATGTGTTTAATGTTGTTATTTGTAACAGTGGGGGTGTGTTTTTCTAATGAAATAATGAATTTAATATTATTTAGGAGGATAATGGGATAATTGAATTTATAAGCGGGTGACTTTTAGGATTATATTTCGGAATAATCAATTAATCATATTTTTAAATCTATTCTATCTTACTTTAGGTTTACATTATCCTTACCGCTTTTTATATTGTTGGTCCGTCTGAAGGCAATGGGATAATTGAATTTATAAGCTAGTGATTGTTAAGAATAAGTATATATTATTCTTACCTCCTTTTATATTGTTAGTCCGTCTGAAGAGAATCACTAATATAATCCAAATCCAGTTCCGAACTGCCATCATTTCCTCTGTCCATCTTTGTTTCTCTCAATAGTTGATGGTCGCGCCAAGAATCCACTCTGTCCTCTCTCCTCCTCCCCGTTTTCCATTGTTCCTCCCCGGAGCTTCCATAAGCACGTCCTTCCTCCTCAAAGGCTAGTACAGGAATGGTCAGACTATTATGTCATGTTATTTATTATAGTCATTTATACACTTTCGTGTTTTATGACTTGTTAAAGCCCTAAAAAGGGCTAGAGGCTCCCCTCCTTTCAAGGCAGGGCTCTCCTGTGCCACAGTGCTAGGCACTTTTGCCCCGGCGCGTGGGCCTTGTTAACCCCCATGAATGTCTTACCGCCATAGCCGGATGTCACTTTGTGTCATTGCTTATTCATGGAGGTGTTTTAGCCCTTGTGCTGGACTTTTAGCCATCGTGCTTGGCCATTTTAATCGTGACCTAAACACCCTTATTTTAATTCTCACCCAAAACACCCAGAGTGCCCCGCTGTCCGGCCTTTGCAAAAGGCAAAGGAAATGATGAGGATAAGTCGGTGCCATTATTTCTTCCCAGGTCCGGTAAGTTGTAGCTGTGTCTTTTCTTGCCCCAGGTCCACACCTTTTGGCAATTTTTGACTTGTAATCATTTCGAATGGCAATAATGAAAGTAATTCTTTGCGGTGTGGCCCGGGGTGCTTCTCCTGGTATCGTCTCCTTCTGCATCTGGACAGCTTCCCTTTTGTAGTAACGGATGTCGTGTACATCTCAAATTTAGCAGTTGTGTTATTTTTATTTCGAATATGTTCCCGTTGCCTATTTGGGTTGGGTGTTCCTATTCCGTGCTAAACATGTGTAGGCCACTTACGTTTCAAAGATATTTGAGTTGTGTAATTTCCTTTTTTCTTTTAATTTGAGTATTTTGTTATTGTGTACTATGCGTACTTATATTTTCCAAAAATTTCCGTCTGATTTGGTGGGTTTTTATTTACCCATGTTGAAGTTTAGAATCTTAATTTGGTTTGTTATTTGGGGTAGTAAATATATTTTTGGTTTTCCAATCATGTTTTAAGTGGTTTCTATTCCAATGAGAGCTCTATTTAGCCAGAGTTGAGCTCAGTGTTGTGCACTTCCTCACTATTGTTTAAGAAATAGCGAGTGTGCTGTTGTGAGGTCCTTCCTCATCAATGGAGGTGCGTTGTCCGGAGGGTTTTGTGGAGTCCACTGTTGGGCTGTCAGTGGTCTCCTTAATTGAGAGAGAAGGTAGAATCACCCTCATCGAGGGAGATTGCTTTTTCCGGTTGGGTTTTGTGGGTCAAGTTGGTGGGCCCCAACTATCCCCTTGAATTGATTTTTTAAACTAACTGGTAGTGTTGCCAGTTGTTTTTGTTTTTGCTATGTTGGGGTGTGGGGGACCTCCCTCATCGAGGGAGGCAGCGTTTCAAGGAGGGTTTTATGGGTTCTACTCTTGGGGTTACAGTCGATCGTTTATTTGAGGGGTGCCTTCCCTCATCGAGGTAGGTAGCGTTGTCCGGAGGGGCATTTTGTTGGTTGGGATGTTGGATTTCCAGTCCTTCCCTTATTTGTTTTTGGGGGGAGTGAGTTAGACAACGTTTTCCGGTGGTTTGTTTTGGATCAGTTGTTGGAGTTCCAACTTATTCCTTGATTGTTTGGTGGGGGTTTCCCTCACTCCTCGAGTGGGGTAGCGTTTTCAGGTGGGCTTTTATGTGGTCGATAGATTGTTAATCATTTGACTCCTTGATTGAGGGAGTGCACCTCTCTCATTGAGAAAAGCAACGCTTTCCGGTTGGGCTTATGGGTTCGACTGGTGGGGGTTTTCCAGTCGTTCCCTTAATGGATTGGGTGTGGAACCCTCCTCCTCGAGGTAGGGTTGCGTTTTTCGGGGGTGGGGTTAATGAAAGTGGTGTGGGAATCTTTTCTCTTTTTTGATTTTTGGCTTTTCGTCCTGGCCGCGTGCGGCATTTTGTCCTTGTATCCTCGGGGGTGGGGGTGGACACCACTTAGTTTGTTTCCTGAGTCAGTTGTATTTGTCGTCCGTATTTGTCCTTGCGTTGTATTATTTGTCTAGCCATTGGTATGATAAACTATTTGTACTATATACTACTGGTTTTATTTATATTTTCAAGGAAGTTAATGATGTTTGTGTGAGTGATTTCTAGGTTCCGGTTGTTGCTTGGGTTTAACATGGCTGGATAGGTGTATGGTGATTTGATTTGTTTTTGTTTGTTTTGGAATATGCTTTGTTGTGTATTGTAGGTTGGACAGTGGTTGAAAATATGTTCCAGTGTTTCTGCTTCTAGGCAAAATGGGCAGTTTGGTCTTGTTGGTTGGGTTCTGGTTAAATATTGCCCGAGGCTGTCGTGTAATTTGGTTTTCCCTGTCCTTATTGTATTTATTATATGGTTGTGTTTGAAGTTTGGTAGTGACTTCCATTTAATGTGGCGGCCGACTATGGGTTGTATACTGTATAGTTTAGTTTGGTCTGAGTTAGTTTCCCATTGGATTGCCACTGTTTGTTGATTTAATTTTGTATGTTTGAGTAGATTTCTCGGGTACAATATCCGATGTTTGCCATATTTTCTGTTGTTAGGGCTTCGTTTGCTGCCTGGTCAGCAGCATCATTGCTTTGCAGTTGTAGGTGAGAGGGGACCCATAAAAATTCGACCTTTTTTCCTTGAGTGTTTATTTGAGGTAGGGTTTGGAGTGTGTTTTCTTTCAAGTTTGTACGGGCTGTGGGTTTAGTAGAGTTGAGTGCTAGTAGTGCGCTTAATGGGTAAGTTATGATTAGATTTTGGCTGTTTGTTTGTGTTTTAATCCAGTGGGCAGCTTGGTTTATGGCCCACAGCTCCGCCGAGAAGATCGAGTACCCATTGGGTAATTTTGCCTTGAGTTGGTGATGTTTGGACGGGACTACTACTGCTGCTGCGGTTGCGTTAGTTTGTGTTTGTTTGGAACCGTCCGTTTATTCCCCATAACTTGTAGTTCTAGATTGATAGTCGGTTTTTGATTCCGCCATGGGGTTGGGTCTTGATGTAATTTTTGTTCAGCCTGGATGGTTAGGTTAGGTTAGTTGTTTAGGATTTGGTGGACCTTATGGAAGGCTGGAGGGTATTTGACCCATTTAGGTCGGAATTTAATGTTGCATTTAGCAAATGCCTGTTTTACTGGATTGTGGTCAGGTAGTGTCGTGACTCTGGCTGCAAATTTGAGTTGGAGTTCGGTACGTCTTAGTTGGAGTGGTAACTCTCCAGTTAGTATTTGGAGTTCAGTTAGGGATGTGTTTGGTAGGGCTCCAATGCGTAGTGCTTTGCATTGGATGGAGTCAAGGTTTTGGATTTGCAGAGTCGTAAGCTTGACAGGCATAGTCTAATTTAGATCTAATTAGCGTGCGGTAGATAGTGAGTAGGGTTTCTTGGTCAGCACCCCAATTCAAGACTTTAAGATGCCGTAGTAGGGCGAGGTCTTGTTTACAATTTGCTTTTAGATTAATTATATTTTGCTTCCTGGTGAGGTTTTTGTTCAATGTGGCTCCCAGGAAGATTGTGTGTGTATGTGTGTGTGTGTGTGTGTGTGTGTGTGTGTGTGTGTGTGTGTGTGTTGTGAGCTGTATCAGTTCGTTTTGTAGGAAAAGTTTGGGGGGTTCCATTGGCCTTTTATGTTGTGGTGCGAATAGGATGGCTACCGTTTTGACGGTAGAGATTTTGAATCCCCAGTTATTGGTCCAATTTATAATGTGATTGAGACTGGTTTGGATTTGTGTGATATTGTTTTGACATTTGGAATTTCTAGCTTTCCATATACAGCTGTCATCGGCAAATTGGGAGAGGTCAACTAGTGTTTTTATGTTGTAGGCTAGGTCATTAACCATTAGGTTGAACAGAATGGGACTTATCACACTGCCCTGTGGGGTCCCATTTTCAAGTTCCTGTATTTCTGGGCAGACTGGAGACCTACCCGATTTATATGGTACAAACGCAGACGTGATAGAAAACATCCCTATTTAGTTTTAGTATTGAAACTTGATAACAACTCATCTAATGGGGAGGGATAGAGAGAAATTCAAAGAGCATATATTCACAGTCTTTTTTTTATAAAAAAAACTAAACAGACGACAGACACGTTTTATTTTCAAAATACATTTTTTTATTCGAGTACAAATGAACATAATCAAAAAGGAACAAGGAACAAATAGCAATCATATTCAACATCCAAATTATTTTTTACATGGTTGACAACGTTGCGAAATGATGAGATTTCCATTGATGAAAGTCACGTGGCCATTGATATACACTACGTTTTCTTGCTAAAGACAGATGATAACCATAACGGTCAAAAAACCATCGATCTACTTTTTCATTGTTTCTTGAAGAGTCACAATCAAAATAAGTTACTAAATGTTACTAAATGTTCTAAAGAATTTTCCAGACTGCGATGATGAAGAAAATACAATCAATATTGTCCACACACCATGGAATCGTTGCTTTGTAATTTCTCATCATTGAATTGTGTTGTCTGGGTATTTTGTCTCATAAAGTCAATGATATCGTCTTCCAAAGGCGGTAATCCACACTAATCAAAATACTCCACAAAATTCTCTTGAGGAAAGTACACGGCTACCCAGTAAGTGCCTGGAAAATGACTGTCGTCCGTGTTTATGACATAAGCTTGATGGTATTGAGGTTTAAGATGAGGGAGTTCATTTTTAGCACACACACCACAGGATTCCAAGAAACAGTATACGAACTGTTTTTCAAAAGGTAATAAAGTTCTCAGGTATCCATTTTTTTGTGGTTGTGTTGCTTCTCTTGTTCTTTTTTTGACAGGTAATGATAAGTCATCAATTCAATTCTGACTTTTTGCTTGAAAAGTTCTGACAAGTAACGATTTTTTATCGCCTGGTTTTCCAACGCTGCCCTAAGAGAGCTTCGATGCGATAGATCTCTTGAGAAGTCAATGGAGGACAGAAATGATCACGCAAACCTTTATACCACTCATGCAACACGGTTTCTTCTGCGATGAGACTCCAAGCTTCGTCCAGATACTCATCCAATGTTTCTTCTTGGTTCGTCATCAGATATGTATCGTGTTGAATTTGACTGGGATGATCGTTTTGACATCCATATCAATCTTTCTTGACCAATTCCGTAATTTTATCCGCAAAAAAGGATACTAAATGTTGTTCTTGTTCTGGCCATCTTAACTTTACTACCTCGTCTTCTTTGCTTGGTCCTTGGATTCGGTTCCCACGGTATCTTCCCATTCCATAGATTCTTCAACTTTCAAGGAAGAATAAGTGTCTTCCATAGTATTTAATAGTATAGAATGACTTCTCTTAAACTGTTGATTTCTATGGTATTATCAAATTCACCATACCAAATGACGTTCACTGTGTGGGGTAAAGAGCATGCAAACTGAAGTTCCACACGCAGTTGACCCAATTTCATAGGGTGGAAATGTCCCTCGTCACTCCCTTGGTCTGGAGTGAAATCAAACGTCAACAAAGTGTAACCTCCGACATAATCTTCGTACGAAATACCGTGACTAGTGTTGGTTCCTAGTTGTCCGGTAGCTTCGTACAGGGACAAGTACGATCTCAAGTAATTGTTCTGGGAAAAGTTAGGTTCAAAGGGTCTGGTACACAAAGTCTTGCAATCGCGACTGACTTAAATCTTGGACACTTTGTTGTGGTTAAACTGAAAAGGATTGGGATTGACTGTTGCGTTGAGGGATGCATTGCTGACGATGCCAATAATTAAAGGTTTGGGTAACTGCCCTTGGAACAGATGATCTTCGATCTTGGATTGGAGTCCACTAGCAATAGTGAATGTTTTCACTTCTGCACGTACTATCGGATACATGGCGGTCGTTCTGCTCAAGGTGTGACTAGTGTCGTTTCTCGCTTTAGGTAACACTTCTACGCGACGTACGTAAAGTCTGGATTCTTGGATGATGGTTTTGTACTCGTTGACATGTGCCATCAAATGGAAAGCGGTACTACTACGATTAAGTCTCAATCGAATATCCTCTCCATTTACTAAATACTTCTCTTGCAACCACATGTCCAAATGCAAACGATCCATCTGTTCTAAACTACGACCTTGTACAGTTTTCTTTCGACGATCGTTAAAACCCACATTGTGAGGATCGTCATCGACTGTCATGGCTATGTCGATAAACTTATTCTCCCAAGCGGTATCAGGTTTCCATACCACGCACGCATCCAGATGAGTGTTCTTTGCCTCTTTTCCGTATGTCATGAGATTTTCCAGATATGCTCGGCAAGGGTAAGTATCCATACTGCTGCTGACCGGTTTGTTATTCAAGTACAAATCCACTTCGCTAAACAAAGAATGCATGAAATAATTGACGGGAGCTACTCTGGCATCGGCTCTTGGAACGGTGTTTTCAGATTGTATCAATTTCAGTTTTACATACAAGTAACTGCTATTCAATTCGATGTAATCTTCGGATAGTCCCCTGATTTCATACTCGATGGGAGCGGAATCCGTCAATGAGGAGATGGAAGAAATTCAACCCATTGGGATTCTTGCATCATCATCATGGTAGGTGGCATCGCAAACAAATCCAGTTTCGACTTTGAACAAGCACAAGAATCTCGATGTATCATTTTCTTTTTTTGTGCCTGCTCTTAAGAAAGCTTCTTTGGGGTGTTGTTTGTCAATGATGACATTTTAAAGAAATTCTTTACGTGTGTTGACCACTAAAATAATAGCCCGAACGCATTTTCAAATAGTAAGTAGATGTTTGGGTTTCGGACTTTTTTCTTTTCACAGTCAGCTACAGCACGGCATTCGTCAATGGTCTTTTGCACTTCTTGATCATAAACGTCTATGGACACAGTGTTTTGATTTTCGACGAACATTTCATCAGGAGGCGACGAGCTATTTTGTGGTACTCAATCTTGATACATTTTTTTAGTTTTCTCCAATGCTTTTTCAAACATGACATTGAACCTGTCAGCAAGGGTTTTCACCAAATATTGACCACTAAAATAATAACCCGAAGGAATTTTCCACATATAAGTGGTTCGATTTTTTGTTTTGGGATAGTCAACTTTATTACTGCATTCACTGGATGTCAGAAGATGTATAAAAAAGCTTGGTTATGGTGTCTGTTAGAACTCACATTGGACAACAGATTCCTGTTGTTGCTTCCGTTAGAGGAATACTTCAAGGACGGATTGGGAAGAAAGTAACCAATACAACTGCCGAGTAAAATGGTCCATAATTGTTTGTCTCTTTGTTGCAAACTCCAAGTAGCGATAGCAGCACCAATAACGCAATACACCACAAAGATTTGACAAAAAAAAGACGATTTGCGTTTTAGGCACACACTCACCACACCACACCCACAAGGGTTGCTTTGTATATCTTGCAGAGAAGAACTGGGTGAAGGAGCGGTCGTAGTAGGAGCTGAAGGGCATGATGGTCACTTCATTTTATAGTCGGTGACTTTAGAAGCGTCAATTCAAGAGTCAAAACTTGACGGATATCTTTTCCAATGGACGTTGACTTCTTTGACACGTCTTTTCCCCCCACTTTTCGTGTTCTTCAATCGATAATGCTTTCTATTTCGTACACGTCATCTTCTATTTTGGTCACACGTTGTAACTCGGGTAAGTAAAACGTTCCTTTTCATATTTCCCCGATCATGTCTTCCAATTTATAGACGGGAGGATAACGACCACGCAATCGTTCAGTGACACGAAACAATTCGGTGGTCCAGTTGGGTAAGTAACCTTTGTCGAAAGTACGTTTGGTTTTGCCAATGCGAACCCAATCTCCTGTGGCTAACATTCCATCTTTCTTGGGGACAGTGACTGACGTGGACGTACCAAACAGGCGCTCGAAGACGGTCACTCCTTTGTCGGGAGTCAGTTCTTGAGGGGCACGCCCAATGCTTCGATGGTAAGATTGGTTGGCTGATTGAACAAGGTTTTGCAAGATGTCGATGTACTTGAGAGTTTGTTGATGCGTAAAATATTTCCACATGCGTTCTTTCAAGGTACGTTAAAAACGTTATACGATTCTGGCCTTGGTTTCGGGATTCTCGGTGGCAAAAAATAAATGTCACGTTTTTCCTATCTTTTTGGAAAGCTTGGTTTAGAAATTCGGTACCTTTGTCGGTTTGCCATCGAAGAGGGTGACGACCACTTTGCTTCAACACCAGTTTCATGGCTCACACTAATTCACTGCTAGACTTGGAAGTCAAGGGCACGACCAAAGCAAATTTGGAAAAGACGTCGATGACACAAAAAATATTTGTAGCCACGATTGTAGGTGGTCAAAAGAGAGACATCGGCTAAATCTGCCTGCCACTAATGATCGATACCATCCACTTGGGTGCGACCTCTAGAAAATTTTCGTCGAATGGGTTTGTGTAAGGTGTACGTGGCTTGTTCTTGTAACCATAGATGCACTTGTGGTAAACGGATGCTTTTCAGTTTTGTTCTGGCAGCACGATACAACTTCCGAACTCCCCCTTAACCGGCAGAATGGGATGGATCATAGTAAATGCTGGCTAAGACCTCCATTTTTTAATAAGTGATCCAATTGTCACTAATGCTACTTTTGCCTTTCTGTGTTTTTTTTTCTTTGACTGTAATGCTTTGCGTGTTCGAAGGGAAATAGGTGTCGACGTTGCGTACTTTTTATGGCGGAGTTTGAAATTCTTCTTCTTTTTCTGTTTTGACCACTGGGGGCGGTGACAATAATGGTGGTGATGGACTTTTCATTAAGGTCTTCAAATCTTTCAGAGTTAGTGAAGCTCTTTCGTCTAAAGCTTTTTGGTGAAAGAGTTTCAATCGTTGAAACAATTGACCGTACCGTTGAAATTTTTTTCCGTTTCGGACAAATCGTTGCAATCCATCAACGAATGCAATTCGTGTTGCAACTGGGACATTTCGGTCAAATGAGGACTGGGAGGTAATTGCGGGCTCCGTTGATCTTGCCAACGATAGTATTCGATCCATCGTTTGTAAGGCACTAAATTTAGTTTTCGTCCTTCCATTAGATTTCAAGGATTACGCCTGAGATCTTTTGACTTTAGTGTTCTCCTTTTATCTGTCTCCCAGGATAATTCCAAATGTTCCCAATACTCCTTTCAACAAGGGATTTTCTACGGTTCTCAGCAAGCGTCCTAACAGGGGTAAAATGGCAATTCCTCCGAATGCACCAATATCTTTTTCTTTTGACGAATATGGATTTTCTTTACGACCATTTGGCGAAGAAAGTGTCGATGTTTGGTTAAGTTTATTTTTTTCTGATGTGGAGCCAAAGGTATAGTACCTTTTAAAACATTCAGACAAAATTTGCACACGGTATCGATGACATCTTTTGAGGCTGTTGAATGAATTTTTTTCGCATGAGTGGAGGAGCATTGGACAGGAAAGACAACATGTCCCAATGTTTGACTAAACGAGGAGGCAGTCCCTTTCTTTTTTTCTTTTCCTTTTCCTTTTTGCACAGAAGAACGACGATGGTATCGGCGTGGACTTCTTGGTGAGATCATCATGTCGTGATCTGGAGCACAAAAGCACTAATTCGATTGTTCTGCTTCAGGTCTTTTTTATACTGGAATGTGTCGCCAATGATTGTCTTTACGTGGTATCAACCTGATGACGGGCAACACACGTCGTGGAGGAGTTCTCAAATGGCTAAATCGAGCAAATTCTTGGTTGGGCAAATCCAGTAAACTTGTGATTTTGGGGGTAACAGCTGATAAAGAGGAAGAGGGTATCACCGCTGGATGAGAAGTTTTCTTGTAGACGCTATCTTTTAGGTAGAAACTGTTTTTATGTGGGATTTTGTTTTTCTTTTCCTTCAGTGGTGACCTGCTCTTGGCACCGTTGCTCGTTTTCTTTTTCTGAGGCTGTGACCTGTTCTTGACACCGTGGCTTTTTTCTTTTAGGTACGTCGGGGAGTGAATTATTTCTTTGGGACAAGTTTAGGAGCATTAGGATCCCATTTTAAGATGGAACGAATGATCACACTTCCTAGTGAACCACTACCTCTAGGTTTCAAAATAATTTGCTTTTTGGTTTGAGTGTCGATGCGATGATCGGCTAGTTACGTTAAGGCTACTTTGTTTCTGTGAAAAAAACGTTTGGGTTTGGTTTGATGTCGAATCTGAGTAATGCCTTGCAGTAATTGACGTGCTGTCACCGTAAACCATCGTGAGACTTTTTTGAGACTGCCTTCTAAGACACGAGCACGTATTTGTTGATTTTGTTCACGACTAATGCCGTACAAGGCACGAATAAATTTAATGGGAAGATGAGACTGAAGGGACGTGATGTTGACGGTGTGTGAGACTGAGTCCAAGTGACCAAGGTTTTTATAGATTTTTTTTTCTTTGGTGGACATTGTTAAGTCGACGACGGGGACGTGTAAACGACAGGTCATCCGTCTTGGTACCAGTGGTGAAACAGATGGATACGAAATCGCAAATAATCGGAGGTAGTGGGTTTTAAATCCACGAGTAAATAGGCGTGTGGGGTTTGAGTGGCATCTTCGTACGAAAGAGTTAGCCAAGCTGATCTTAACTGTTTGGCTAAGACTTTATCTCTAGGACTTTTAAAGAAGACCACGTAATGAGCATTGAGACTGATGGTACGATGGACTTTACTTTGTTGAAACAAATTTTGGGTGATGTAAATAAAACTGGCATTACGATGATGCCCTTTGCGTGTAAACCACAGTTTATTTTTTCTTCGTCTTCACCTAACATGTCATCAAAAATAACCAAATGAGTTTGACTAGGGTCAGACACGATTCCGTCTTCTTCGACAGGAATGCCTTACACAAAGACAATGGATTCACCTTGACTTTCTCGTAGAAGGCTGCATGCCGATTGCCATTCTTTGTAACACCACACAATGCGTTGAAGTGGACGACCGACCAAATGTTGTTTATGTTCGATCAAAAGTTTGATAAATTCGGTTTTGTCTGAACCGCTAGGTCCAGTAATGAGCATGTTAAAAGGATGTCGAAGATACATGGCCTCCAAACTAGCACGATCTAAATCTTCGTCAATGACTTTGGAGAGTGGGAGCAGAGACAGTAGAGGTAGCCATAGTAGCGTTGGGAATGTCACCTTATTTTTGACATGAAGATAGACAAGACAAAGAGTTTTTATACTTTTCTCAGGACACGTTTATTGCAAACTTTCAAATGAAATAACACGTAAGACATAAATACAAAATAACCAAATGGATAAGCACATGGGTAAAAGATACATCAAAACAACCATAGTGGAATATAAACAAGTTTCTACTTTACAACATTTTTTTGTCATCCAAATGTAGTGTCCTAGGGACTGTATAATGTTCTAAATTTTCGTAGATTGCTTGTTACCGTCACACAAGTGTTCCCCTAGACTGGTCCTTCGGGGACGTCAAGGACAGTCTTGTCCTGAAGAGATTGGTTCTTCTCGGTGACAGTCTGTTCTTCTTCTGGTACAGGTACTGTCACTAACACATGATTGAAAGTGACTTATTTTACGGAACGTTTTAATGTGTTAGGATGACAAATCTCGGGCATAGTTGACCACTTCTTTAGTCCAAGTCTCAAAACCCCCCACTTTTCCAGTTACGTACATCTGACAAGTGAGGGTACACATACATCCTCATACACCTCTTCAGGAGAATGAGTCTCTGGTGGTTATTTAAAGAGACCACTTTCATACTTTTTGGAGTGGTAGATACTGTTCGTAAAGAGTCCACAAAGCATTGGACGGTAAACGAAATTCCAGAAAACAAGTTACTAAGACACACACGACACGTTGACCCAATTTAATGGACACAGTTCTCGTAAAAAGCAATGGTAATGCTCCACTGTTTGAATATGGTCATGGATCTCCTTCCATGGAATCTGTTGTATCACCAAGGATAAAGGTCGTGGCATGGTAGAACGTTTTTAAACCCTCTTTGGTGTCAGGTAATCAGTGTACTTCTTGAATAG